>JAUZSU010019421.1:0-22459 GCA_034780255.1 Parotocinclus maculicauda
ATTAACCTGAAACATCTTATGTAAACTGATTAAAATCATATAAATGACACAACCCATGTACCGCCATGAAATAGCCTTAATGTGCTGAAATGGCGTAAAACACAAACAAACAAACCCAGTTATAGGAACTCGATACCTTTTTGTTTCAAAATCGTTTAACTATGCATTGACCCATTAAAAACTGATCCCCATTTGGGGATCGGGTGCTTTTAACTCGCCTACTGATGGGATGGCATGTAGGCGGACAGAAATAAAGTAAAAAATGTTCAGAAAAAATTTGGCTGTTAATGGGTTAAGGCTGTTAATGGGTTAAACCTGTTAACAAACCAAAAAAACCCTCAGAATTGTCATAAAACTAATTCTGGTATTTAGAACATGGCCCATTGTCACATTCCCAATGCCTTTTATCTTAGTGCGCTCCTAAATGGTCCAAGATCCACTTTGTTTGGCAAATTCGATTTAGTCCAGGCCAGACTGTTTTTTTTTAGCTGTGGTGACCCTGCCTCTTAATGGATATTGGGACTTTGTAATGGCTCCACCTCCCAGTCACACCCTATTCTAGTCTTTGTTCGTGACATGACAGAGTTAAACTCTGACAGCGCTCAGTGTGGGTGCTTAAAAATGCTAAATTTACAATCAAAAATGCTGTTAAATCAAAGCAATTTGTTTTCCTTTCAGGTCGTGCTGCTGTCGGCCACCATGCCCGCCGAAGTGCTGGACGTGACGACCAAATTCATGCGCGAGCCGGTGCGCATCCTGGTGAAGAAAGAGGAGCTTACCCTGGAGGGTATCAAGCAGTTCTACATTAACGTAGAGAGAGAGGCGAGTGGCCTGGTTCTTTTGCGAGTCTTGCAGCTAAGATCTAGACCCCTTCTTTAATAAAAGCACCATGCCAAAATCACCAAGTCTAGGCTTTTAGCTTAGCTCTGGAGATCATGCTGGTTTGGTACGTTACAAAGAAGGGAGAGCAAAAGCCACAGTGTCGGAAACGAGGCCTGGAGGGACCTCTTTCCTAATGTCTCATGTCCTGGTTCTCAAGATACTGTGCTACACATTACTAAAAGGGGTTTGCCTGTTTGATATCAAGACCTTAAATTTAAATGAAACAGCTCTAAAGTCTTAAAGGTTGCACTGTAGTAATGTTGAGGTGTGGTTTGTGTAGTGGTGAAGTTATCAGAAGGTGTAGCAGACCTGGACAAAGCCCATCACTTTAGTTTGAGTCCAGGTTGTGCCTGTGGACCTGGTTTGTGCTTCAGACACAGAAAAGGTGGGGCGTGGATCTCACAGCTGGGTCTGCACAACACTGCCACCTGCTGGTGGAAAAACAAAGCATTTTACCAAGCTGTCCTTTTATTGTGCATTTCTTCTCTTCCCAACAGAGAAGGGGAACGGACGGAGTTCTGATTTCCTTTAATGCTTGGTAATTTTTTATCCCTTTTTATTTTTAAACTGTATTCTCCTCCCCCTCCCAAACTCCTGCCTGAAGGAGGAAGACCTCCTTATCCTGCTGCCCACCATAATCCTTGTGTATGTAGTGCCTGCACATTTACCCACCCTAGTGCCCATATTAACATATTTGACAATTTAATTACTACTTTAAATTTAATTTGAATGTTAACGTGTGATTGTCTGGGATTATCTGGCACTGATCTAGTGATGTAAAAGACATAAATTGTTCACTTTCTGATTTTGAAGTCTTAACGTTTAACTTAAATTTACTCTGCTGGATGTAATTTGTTCATATTGAGCAGCTGGTTAAAATATTTTCGTATTGTGACCTTTCGCTTATAGGAAGTAAATTCTGAATCATATGTCTTAACTGTTACACTCAAGTAAAATCAAACCAAATAAATACTGCCCTAAACTAAATCTTGAGTGTCTGTGATGTTACAGGACTCTGCTCTGTGCTATTGAGTGCCTTTGGGGTTTTTGTCACCTTTTTTAAAAAATCTGAATTGTTCTGGATGATTTAAAATAAAGTGAATAATTTAATGCCACCTCTCTTTGCAGGAATGGAAGTTGGACACGCTGTGTGACCTTTACGAGACCCTGACGATCACCCAGGCCGTCATTTTCTTGAACACGAGAAGAAAGGTGGACTGGCTGACCGAGAAGATGCACGCTCGAGATTTCACCGTGTCTGCTCTGGTAAGAAGCGTAGCGGCTATAAGAAGTCCTTACCCCGCCTGTCAGATCGAGTATGAAATGATGGTATACCATCTTTCGGGACTGACCCTTCATGGAGATGCTTTTTATAAAACTCACTGATCATACTTTAGGCTGGGCTTGTGTACGCATTACGACTGGGATTGCTCGGGTGGTGGGTTTACTCCTCTTAATCTGGTTTGCAGCATGGAGACATGGATCAGAAGGAGCGTGACGTCATTATGAGAGAATTCAGGTCTGGGTCCAGCAGAGTGCTGATCACGACCGACCTGTTGGTGAGTTTGAGCTTCATTAAAAAAAAAAATGGTGTATGACCAAAAAAGGGGGGGGAACCCTGTAGCTTTTATTTTTTTTAAGCTAATTGCATTTAAACCCATAATAAGCAGTAGATTACTTGGGACCAGTAATAATTGAGAAGCTTGTTCTTGGGTCAATGCTTTAATACATTAAGCCACCAAGTATTCTAATTTTAATGGGTTTAAATAAGACAAGTTTAAAAGCTTTCTCTGTTTGGAGACCTATAAAGATGGTGACTTTTATTCTGGAAACATCCCACCAATTACCTTAAATATGGAAATATAAAAAGGCTTGCATGGGAGCTTTTTCTATAACTATGTAATGTCAATTAATGAGAGACTTCCTTTTGACCATGACATTTATCATTTGAGCAGTAGAGTACTTATGAGCAGTACTAACTGCTGGTCTTAGGTCATTAAGCCATGTTACGGTTTTTAATTGTTGTATGTTTAAATGGTAAGGAAAAAAGCTAAGATTTTTATTATTTGAAAAGAATTAATAACCGTAGGGTCACATGACCTGGCTAATGTTTATGACTGAGAATTATTATTATTTTTTTGCCCCCTTAGGCCCGTGGTATCGACGTGCAGCAGGTCTCCCTCGTCATCAACTACGACCTTCCGACAAACCGAGAGAACTACATTCACAGGTGAGTCCCCGTCCCAGCCGGTCCCGTCGTTCCTAGACCCCGTCGTTTTCACCGGGCCCCGACCTAAACCCCGCGTTTCGTTTGCAGAATTGGCCGCGGCGGGCGCTTTGGCAGAAAAGGCGTCGCCATCAACTTCGTTACCGAAGAGGACAAACGGATCCTGCGAGATATCGAGACGTTTTATAACACGACCGTCGAGGAGATGCCGATGAACGTGGCCGACCTGATTTAACCCGGCGGCGCTCTCGAATGTGTGGGATAGCTATCGAATAATCACTTGCATTTGCGCTTATTTTATCGGAAGCCTGTTCTCCTCAATGCTGGCTGCGGATCAGACTTGCGTTGAATTCGACTCGAGACGATACGACACGTGACGTGACTCCTCTGCACGGACGGCTGTATTGGCCCTCCACCCGTAGCGGCGTTAACCGAGAATGGGTTCTTTACATGTATACTTTATCAGGTATTTCCTCCCTAGTGTGTTCAAAGTGTACGCCTTAGACCTCCTTCACCGTTTAGTCATTTACTTGTGGACTAAAAGATACAAGTGCTGCATCAAGTCTGCCAATTATGTTGTGCTAACATACGTGTGCAGTTTAACTTGGCTCCTCCTCCTTTTTTCCCTCGTCTGTAAAGTGAAGGCACTTTTTTTGGTTGAATGTATTAATTTAATTGTGTATTGTTTTATCAAATTACTACTTTGTGTGTGAGGTCCTCTTCTGAGATGGGTCTTGGCATTTAAAGAATACATGTTCCATGTAGTGTGTGTGGCTCATTTAACAATAAAGAGGATAATACATCTTCAAACTATCTACATCCTTTTGTCTCCACCCTGAACATCGATTTCTTATAATTGTTTACTTTTAAAAAAATTACAGCATTTAGCAGATGTTCACCTGCAGCTGGTGCAGCCTTGGGGTCCCAACAGTAGGCTTGACTGTACTGGGATCTCTGAACTGGTAAGTCCGTCCTCTGCTCGTTTAAACCAGTTGGTATGAAGCAACAGGTCTCTTTCACTGAAATGTAAACGATGCATACATGCTTTAAATTTACATGGGATTAACCCCATGCAGCTGCAGGGAGAACATGCAAACTCCAGCCTGGCAGTGCGGACTCAGACTTGAACCTGGGTCTCTAGGGCTGTGATCTAGAAAGTTTGTGCTTTATAAGCCTTTATTTCCTAACACCCAGCCTTTATACCAATCGCTTTTTTGGGTGAAAAGTTTGCATTTGGCAACTATTTAAAAGTAGCCTTAAATGCTGAATATCACAACTTTTAAACTTTGCCTTTACACAATGTTGACCTTGTAAAAATGTCAGCGTCTGGTCAACCAGGTTTGAGTTGCAAACAAGATGCATTCAGCCGTAGAGAAACAAACACGGGTGCAGCCAGTTTGCATAGGGACAGTCTGGTATCACTGGACAAATCTCAGTGGGCGGGGTCAGGAAAACATTCCTCTCTTCCACAGGAGTCTGCTATCAGGAGGTCATGCCCTTTGTGAGGTGCAACTCACCACAGGGAAAGTTTGTTACACCAATCCAAAAGTATTAGGACATCAGCTGTATAAAATGAACCACCTAGGCATGAGATGTGCTGAAGAAATCTGAAAATTGGTCCAACGGGCATCGTGGTCATACTGCTGAGACGTTTAATCTGTCTGTGTTCTGTGGAGCTAGGTGGAGTAGCCTGATTGTGCTGGGGTGCAGAATAGATACCAACCAAATAAATGAGACGACTCGTGCAGTTTGTGCTGGACTGGAACAAACTTTAGGATTAGACATGTTTTTATGGTTATAAATGATAAACATGATGAGGATGCAGTGTGTAGAGCGCTTGATCAGATCTAACCAATAACGATACAGCTATGTGCTGTTTAACATCTGCTTTATGTTCTGTGAAATTATAGTTTATTAGTTTAGATATATAATAATGCTGTATGATACAGATTGTTATCTTTGTATCTTCCTGCCTGAGATTCTCTGTTCTGACAAGGCTTCACTAATTCTACTTTTCTGCCATTCCAAAGTCAAAACGTATAAAACCGTTTTTGTGTTGTATAATAATTCTTAAAAGTGGATGGACGTTGATCAGGGGTCGCTGAACTGCTGGCCCTTTCCCTCTGGAGATGTTCTTTACAGATTTTATACTCCAAACAATCCTGAAACAAGTTGGAATTAATTCAAACGATGTTAAAATTGCTTCTTCTCACACCGACTCTTTATCCTCATGGCCACATCATTAACTTTTAAACCTTATATATGACATCAAGCCAAATATTGGGCCACACTTTTTTTTTTTTTTTTTTTTTTTTTTGCTTGTTTCGCAGATCCGCAGACGGTCATATTTGAAGAATACAAAAAATATATATATATTGATTTGGTATTTCTCGGCTCTGCAGCAGCACCAATGGTTAAAATAGAATTTTTTTTTTTTTAAGCTTTTTCCGCCCTGGTGGAGAGCCAACCGTTTTCTTCTGTTCATGTAATTTTTTTCCAGATTAAATTTAATTTAATTGTAGGTTAAATAAATGATTTTAAAATAATTTATTTCTTCCTCCTTCCTTCTATTGATTCCACATAGTCCTTGAGCAATTGAAAAGTGCTAAAAAATATTTCTATTTATATATTAGTAGATTCTTAAGTAGGGACAGCCGAGGAACAAGCGATTAAAAAAAGTCTGGCCTAAAGCATGCGAGATGTCCACTAATTCTGCATTACTGATGACACTTTCTCACCAGAGGATGGACAGCCCTGTCCTAAGCTCCAACTTCAGGTTTTTTGTGACTGACAAGGACTGAAAGAAATCCCACTGATCAAATCCCAAACTTCCACAAGGGTTTGATCAGTGTGATCTCATCCAGAGCTTGGTTATTCTATATGAATAAACCCTTTGAGTTACTTCTGTTTGGTTTACAGAACTTTCAAGGTCTTCAAAATTAGAGCCGGCCCCCGTGATGCCTCTCTGCACCCATGTGTGGAATGAGTCACCTTAGCCCATGAGGGTTAACAGCAGTCTCTTAATTCTGTTACCCAGAGCAGATCTGCCTGTTTGGTCCATGCTGCAGTGTTCAGGCAGCTTTAGGATTTTTTATTCTGTGAGTTCATGTCAGGGCTGGGTTTGTACTACTGGCTGCAGAACAGTCTGAAAGATTTGGGGCCTATTTTGATATAACAGACTTATGGTCAGGGTTATTAGGACTTTCAGACATGTATGTTCCCAAATATGACATTTCATAGATCCACTCTCCTCATGGTTCGATTCCAAAGTGTAAACAAGGCTTTTCTTGAACACACTAAAAAATCTAAATAAATGATTAGAACAAAAAGCTCTACTGCAGCCTCAACTTTTCTTAAACAGCCGAGTAACAACGTTTTTTATTTCTAAACAAGAGTAACAATGGAAAACAGTACGTTTTCCTATTATAACAATGTAATAAATGTAAAAACAAAACATCTTTAGACTGGGAGCGTGACGCAAGATTGCGCCCTCTGGTGTTAGAAACTGCAACTGCATTAGATGGAGTAATAAACAGAACGCAGGGACACGTACATGTAAGCACCGTTCAACGACTGTTAACTTTAACGTCCGAGGTCTTAATAATTATAAATAAATAATTTTAACAAATAAGTCTTTTAACTCTGGATGTTGCAGCACGAGCAGAGGCCGGAGTTTAAGAGGAAGTACGTCATTGTTTTGTATTTGTATAAATAACTTCCCTACGGGTCTTGTAGCTTGCTCGATAGCTCAGGTTTGGACAAGAGACTGTTGTAACTCAGTAGATGTGTTTAGAGACTTTTTTAGTTTAATACTGTTTCAGTACAGTTTTGGCTTCCGTCAAAACAAAAGTCGTTTCGATCCTTTATCAGTCACTGTGATGCAATTTTGTTGTGAAAATAACCCTTTATAAAATGCTCACAAAAATGAGGGGGTATTTGATTTTTTGTGAGCAGTATATTTACATTACACTAGCCTAAAAGTCCAGTCAACGCCCCTTTTAGTCATGACCTGTTCTGGTAAGGAAGCTTTGTAGACCTATTTTTTGGACCTGCCTGTCCACTTGGGTTGTTCAGGTCCATTGACAAAAAAAAATAAGAAAAAGCTGCCCAGAACCTGCACAGAATTAAGATTTTTAAATGGGTTTAATTAGGAGTAACAAATCGAAAGCTATATTTTAGGATAAAGATGGACAGAAATACTACAAGACCCAGAAGTAGAAGAACAGGCTGCAGTTTGGATGGAGCTTGGACTCACAAAAAGGCTGCTTTGCATGGGTAGAGCCTTAGAAACTGTAAACAAAGGAGTCTGAACTTAACAGCGGTGCAGTACAGCTTTCCCAAAACTCCCGAGGAAACTCGCTGCACTTCGGGATCGGTGGCGTGCCTCCAGAGTTCATGCAGGTCCTTGAAGTGTCCGTGGGATGTCATCATCTGATTATAGATGCAGAGGTGGTTGGGAGCTCTGCCCTCTCCTGAGAAGAAGATGTGCTCTTGGGGCGTGATGCCCATCGCCTTGGCACAGATGCCCATGAAGACATCGTCGATATAAAGAGAGGCGTTTAGGGTCAGGGAAGCTTGGTAGACCCTGGAGGCTACGTCTTTGGAGATGACGTAGCCAGCACCGGCGGTGTAATCGGGGTAGGACACCCAGGGGTACAGCTCTTCGGAGACGTAGTACTTGCTCACCTTCTTCCGAATCGGTGGAGCGCCTCGGTGCACCTTCCCGATCCAGAAGTCCTTTGCACCGGCCCGGTCGACGTCCTGCAGGTAGCGGATCAGGTTGGGAAGGTGGACAAAGATGTCGTCGTCGGCCGACATGAGGAAACGGGCGTCCGGGCAGTAGGCTTGGGTCCAGCCGAGCTGCAGGAGTAGCTTGATGGTAAGGTTGTGGAAGGTGTCCAGGAATTCCTGCTGGATGAGATCGTGGTACTTTTTGTCTTCCAGACCAAGCTCCTTTTGGACCTTTTCTCTTTCTGTGGACGAACGGGGCAGGCCGAGAGCGAACAGGACCTTCACGGTGACGCCCATAGTCGTTTCGATGTAGCCCTCGTTGCCCCACGTCGACCGGATGGCCTGCCTTCGTTCAAAGTTCTCCGGAGAGCTTTTGACGAACAGCAGGAGCATCACGTCCCGATGTCTGCATTTCTGCTCGTGGTTTATCAGGTAGCGGTGGTCGCTGAACTTCCGGGCGTTCTCCCGGCTGATGGTCAGGTTGGCACTGATGAAGTCCAAACTGCTGATGAAGCGATACGAGTAGGACTTGATGTGACCCGAGATGTCGGTGTCCAGACTCTCCCAGCACACCTTGATGACGGACAACAAGAAGCACGTCATCACCAGCTGCATGACTTGCCATTTTCGGATCCGCCGGAAATTCACGAACATCCTGGACCCTTTCTGATATGCAGCCGAGGGTCTGACAGCAGGGCAGACGGGGACGGGGACGGGCCTCGGCTACGTTTCATGCAGAAGCATCGTTTCTCACACTGTTCTATTACGGTCCATCCTAAGGCTGAAAGCATTTCAGGCGACTTCAGAAGGGACTTGGGAAAGCGCCGCCATGTCTGAAACACAAATCGAGATCGAGGTGGTGAGGCGCAGCGAATTACATACGTAAAAAAATGTGCAATATTCTACAGGAAACAGGGTGGCACGGTGGCCTAATAGGCCAGACCCCCACCGCTGTGCGTTCAGCCCGGGACGTCACATGTGGCCGTTTGTTTGAGGGAGAAGACGCGGGTTGGGGGATCACCCCGGTGCTTCGACAGCGACCCATGTGTCTCCTCCCTGCGATGGACTGGGTTCCTGTCCGAGCCAGTTACAACACTGGTGGCACCTACCACTGACCTCCTCAGATATGTGCCTCGGGTCTCCACAGCGGTCACCCAGCATACCCCACCCAAATCGTTGTTCTCTCAAAGGCCAGACTTTTTGAATTGCTCGTTCCTCGGGTGTCCATACTTAAGAATCTACTGAAGAGGGAGGACATTTTTTTTTAAATAAATCTTTATTTTTCAGCACTTTTCAATTTCTCGAGGACTATGTGGAATCAGTACAAGCAAGGAGAAAGAAATAAAAATATTTTTTTATTTAAAAATAAAATTTATTTAACCTACAAATAAATTAAAGTGAATCTGGAAAAAAATGTAATGAACAGAAGCAAACCGTTGGCTCTTCACCTGAGGGCGGAAAAAGCTAAAAAATAATTTTGTATTTATATTTTTTATTTCAACCATTGGTGCTGCGGTGGATCCGCGAAATACCAATAAAAAATATATACATTTTTTTTGTATTCTTTAAATATGATTGTCTGCCGATCCACGGAACGAGCAATAAAAAAAAGTCTGGCCTAATGGATGCATAATGAATTTCCCCCAACCAACTGGGCCTGCAAAAGTCTTAGGCCACCACTGGATTATTTAAACAATGGTACAATGAGTTCTTTGGATTAGGATCAGAGAATTTGTACAGAAGATGCTTTTATGATTGAGTGGTAAGTAAACTAGCATAAAGATAGCAGAGCCTTCCTTATCTTAACAAAACACACCCATGAGACAAGGATCAGCCTGGTGCTTATCTGCCCCAATTGTTCTTGAGCTAGCAATGTAATTTAAGACCGCAAGAAGAATATTGCTGGGAGCTTTTTCCAGTACCTTCTTACAAACCTACCAATCTCACTTTTTGATCACTGCGGTCTGCTTGACCACATTAGCACAGGTCGTTGCATGGGCAGCGCCCTGGCTGCAGAAGCAATCCCTGTGTCAATGTAGAAGCCAACACAGCAAAAACCACAAATACCACAGGTCGCCAATAATGGAAGGCTTTACGGTGTTAGGGGCGGTGGGAAAAGTGCTGAGAGCTGTGAAAAGCATTCAGAGGAAAACTGGAACGGGACGGATGGTACATGGCTGCTAAACGGACGGGCTTACAGTTAATCACAACTAATAAAAGAAAGAGCAGGTCCTTGCTCAACCGCTACGGGTGGCCAGGTTCTTATCTAAACATAAAAGAAAGTGTCAAATATGCATATTTACTATACAGGGTGCCAAAAGTCACAGGACACATCCTTATTCCAGGAACAAAAGAAAAAAATATATATATCTAAATACCCTAATGTAAAGGGGGGCCTGTCTTTTAGGACATATCTGGAACATGAAAGCCATCTTAAAAGCCGCCATATTGGATCACGGCCTAGTTTTTTCAATGGGAAGGTGGTCATGTAGGATATCAAAGAAGATCAGGATTGTCTCAGAAATCGATTGGTGCAATCAGATTTGTAATATCGCTTGTGGTTCAAAAGTTATCACAGAAAGTTCAAAATCTTTGTTGTTCGTCACAGGTAACTGAAACTGGAATTGAGGATTCTGATGTCCGTATCATAACGTACTGCTGTATCATAGCAACAGACTTCAACAACCGACCAAAAAGATCACCAATTTCACACAGCACCCATAGCCAAATTCTGAGGAACCGAGACTGTGGACGACAAGCCGACCAAGAAACCTCAACTACGGATTGGCAGCCTTGGCAAAAAAGTCCAAGACGCAACGGGCGACGTGTCCTGTAACTTGTGACTCACACATATTGGTACAGTTTATCGTTTAAGAACCGGCTGCTAGAGACAGGAATTCCTGAGGAGCTGTGTTGCCATGGTGCGCCAGCACAGGAGTAGGGTCGAAATTTGCTCTTGCTCCAGTGGACTGCAAAACCGAAGCATTCTTCACATGACCTCGAAAGATCTCCAGACTGCTTTTAGTTACTGATTGATCTAGAACATAATAACCAGGGTTTTTATTGGTCATTGGCTAAATTTACCCAGAAGAACAGGGTAGAAATGCCAGAAGTTACATACATGTAGTCTAAACGAGGGTGAAGTAGACTAGAATATCAGCCTTGTGATAATCGATTAATTGGTCTAACACCTTTTGCTAAAACTGAGTAGTAGTAGAGGCAATGCTGGCTAACCTATACGGTGCCACCAAATCAACTATTTATTGACAGTCCCTGCCTGTCCAAACTCAATGGATCCCTAGCCCATTCTGACGTTTGGTAGATCTGGTGTACATCGACCTACAAGGGTGGCCATTGAGCATTCCTAGAAATCAGGATTTTCTGGGCGGGGCCACAAAGCATACATGGACATACACAGAGCATCTGAGAGTTAAGGCCACACTTTTTTATTGGTAGTTCTCGGATCCGCCACAGCACCAATGGTTGAAATAAAAAAATAATTAAAAAAATTCTCTTAGCTTTTTCCGCCCTCCGATGGAGAGCCAACGGTTTTCTTCTGTTCATTAAATTTTTTCCAGATTCACTTGAATTTAATTGTAGGTTAAATACATTGTATTAAAAAAAAAAATTCCTCCTTCCTTGTATTGATTTTACATAGTCCTCGAGAAATTGAAAAGTGCTGAAAAATAAATATTTATTTGTATTTTTTCCTCCCTTCTCAGTAGATTCTTAAGTAGGAACATCCGAGGAACAAGCAATTAAAAAAGTCTGGCCTAATGCTCAAATACCATCAAAATACCAGTTTGAACACGTTTCGCTGAACCGCCATCGACCTCTAACAGAAATTTTGCTCGAAAAGTGTTTATTTTCCGCCGAAATTCTGTCGGATCATAAATTTCGATTTGAATGATATTGTCAGCAGTTTTACTGCCCCATTTGGTTTTAACAGTGACGCCGGATCTCCGTTCTGATGAACCCATCTACAAAAACCAAAGGAGATCAGCTTAGACGTTACAGATCTTACGGCTCGCTACAGAAACCTCTTCGCTCGTTCCGTGTTGTTGCTATGGCAACTTCAGTTAGGACTGTTAAGACTGAACATAGGACACAACAGCTATATTCCTGACTTGGAGTTATGGAGCCCAAATGAAAAGTTATGGGTTATGGGCAATTTCCGCCAAATTGCCTCTGTCTGATGCTTGCGTTTTCTCTGGAATAAGAACGTCTGCCAAGTGGCGTGAAAACCCAGCGCATCGGCCAAACACAAGTGAAAACAGCAGCAGATTACATGCACACAGTGAGTCACAGGCAAATCAGACAAAGATAAGACAGCAATTAGGTCTGGATTTTGGACTTTTATACTGCCCTCCATGACAGACGAGCTCTGAATGTATCCACCCCCCACCCCCCTCATACAATATTTAAATATAATAATAATAATAATAATAATAATAATAAGATGACAAACAACATGAACTTGCATACGCATTATTAGTTCCAAATAAATACATTTAGGATCTTTCTAGGACTGTTGTTTGCTTGATGATGTAACAATACTAATAACGGCAGGGTTTAATACAATGTTTACAAGAACCACAATCATTAATTATGTGGCTATAAAAAGGACAATAAATACGGCGTACAAAAACCTAATAAGCAGCAAGGTACTGTTTATGAAACCATATTATTTGGCAACAATCACATAAAAAAAGTACATTTATACAGATGCTGTGTTTCTACGGCAACCTTTTCCTGTGTTTTTTATAGAAGTGTGAATAGGTGGCACATGTGGGTAGCAGTGTACCCTTACACCTCGTTTTGGCACATGTGGGTAGCAGTGTACCCTTACACCTCGTTTCCATTCCCGATAGAGGACGGTGGGATGTTTTTTATGTACAAAACAGAGCAACAATACATTTTTATAAGAGTTATACAAATTAATAGGACATTTTTAAAAAATCGTTCAATCATTATGGCAATTATGTATATATATAGTGGGGGAAATAAGTATTTAATACACTACTAGTTTTCAACAAAAGGGAAGATCTGTAATTTTTTTGAGACAGAATCTAAAATTAAATCCTGAAAATCTGCTGTATGATTTTGAAATAATTAATGAACATTTTATTGCATTAAATCTGAATTCTTGCTCTCCCCTCCTGTTCTGCTCTCATTACCTGTATTAATTACACCTGTTTAAACTCGTTACCTGTATGAAAGACACCTGTCCAGACACTCAGTCAATCGCACTTCAACCTTCTGCACCATGCCCAAGATCAAAGAGCTGTCTAAGGACCTGCACAAGGCTGGGATGGGCTACAGGACAATAGGTAAGCAGCTTGGCGAGAAAACCGAATGATGAAGTCCAACGATGCGCAACACTGTTCATGAACCAATGCTTTCTCCAAAAGGGAACGTGGACTGGTTACTGATTACTGAATCGAAACCCAGCCTGTATATTCTCTCTAACTTACCCCTACATCCCCAGGTTCACATCCACTGACTGAATCTCTGATTCGTGACTACGATAGCCTAGCGGTTAAGGTACTGGACTCGAATCCCACCTCTGCCAAGCTGCCACAGGTGGGTCCCTTAAGCAAGGCCCTTAACCCACCATTACTTGGATTGTAGGACTGTATGAATTGTTGCTCTGGATAAGAACGCCTGTCGTAAATGTAAATGTATATGCAAACGATTTATCTGGCTGATCTTCTTGGTTGTTTATAATAATGTCTATGGACGCATTTTTGGTCTCCGTCACACAAACGTATCAGTCGGTTCAAACCCTATTTTAACACTCATGTTTCTGGCAGTACGTCTGTCGTGTTTAGATATCGTTTGCATACAGGTTTCTTTAGAATACCCTGTATATTTAAATTACAGCAGCATTAAAAGACTACGAGCCTGTCCACGCCATGTTTCACGAACCGTAATGTGGCTGTTGTAGGACATAAGTATAAAGAATGATGAAACAAGCACTTTATATATATATATATATATATATATACGAATTTGGGTATGGTGCAGACAATTTTCTATTTTACCAAACTGTCTTTTGCATTTTGTACGACAACCTTTCGTTTATGGAACATTTTTTAATTGAAATGACTGAACTATCTTCATTTGTCTTTTCTTTCTGTGCATGTTATTTCTTCAGTATTGTTTTAGTGATGATAATCTAGGAAGCAATTTCTTTCTTATGCTCACGCAGACAGATATGTTGCATTTGGCACACCTTATCTTTTACAGTCTTCATATTGTCATCCTTCTGCACATTCGCAATCTAATCAAATCTAATCTAATCTAATCTAATCTAATCTAAAACATGTCCATAGCCTCATATTTTCACATAGATTACTCTGGAATCGACATTGCCTCTTTGCAACTCTTCGCTCGCCCTTAACATAACATTCAATAATAAACAATCTTCAGCCAGGTGCAATTTGCAGACTTGGCCTTGGCACTTTGCTCTTCCTCACGGTTCCGGCTGCTACAAAAACCCTTTTCCAACAACGCATACACAAGCTTTTGTGCGTACATGTATACGCATATATACTGTAGAGGTGGGAGTAAATCCAATATGTGCACAAGTCTTAAAGTTTAAGTCTCATGCTTCTGTGATAAATCATAATCAAGTATCAAGTAAGTCAAGAAAGTATCCAGTCAAGCCATACAAAACTGACGGTCGAACTCCAGTTCTTAGGTTTAATTCAGTGAAAAGACAGTGGGTTGATTTTTATTTTTAACATTAAGACATGCTGTTGCTTTTCTTCTTGGACTTGAACTCTGGTCAGGATCCCCAAAAATCACATGGAATTTGCCATTTTATATACTGAAATGCAATATCTGAAGGCTGTCTGTTGCCTTTTCAATCAATACGCAATCTATTCAAAGTCAAATCGAACATCCCAGGAAAAAAGATGTACTCTGAAATTTGACAGTGGAACCACAAAGCGGCCAAATTACCATTAAAAGTTCATAGTAGAAGTGTTAAATAATTTATGGTCAGTTCATAATCAACCAAGTTTACAATTTTACTATGAAATTTGACAGTGGAAGCACAAAGCGGCCAAATTACCATTAAAAGTTCATAGTAGAAGTGTTAAATAATGTATGGTTAGTTCATAATCAACCAAGTTTACTATTTTACTATAAAATTTGACAGTGGAATCACAAAGCGGCCAAATTACCATTAAAAGTTCATAGTATTAGTGTGAACTTTATGGTCAAACTGTGAAAGTTCAAATTAAAACTGTAAAACAATTTACAGTTTTACTCTGAAATCTCACAGTCCATTTTATCCTGGGATAAATCCTGGGTTATATTTTTGGCGAATATATGACTATCCAAAAAGTCAGAAAGACAGAGTAACGTTCTTCCCTTTGTAGCTTTAAAACGGGCACAGAAACAAAGATGGAAATGTTTTTTAATTAATTTAAAACTGCTAAATACTCCATCACTTACTGTCAACAAACACAAATCCTGACTTTGGTCACAAACGTATGGTGTAACGCTACATACTGAAGAGACAGAAAACCCGTTTAAAAATGTGAGCACTCACCAATTTCGGCTCTCATTGAGAAAAAAGGGAACAACTTTAAACGGATTGGGTTAAATAAATGTCGGTTGGACCTGTGAGTCAGATGTAATCCGAACAGAGGACGGATGCGTTTATATGAAGTTCTCCTCTCACCTCTGTGCTCTTTTCCTCAACAGTTCATATCACTGGTTGGCTAGGGTTAGCAAACCTCCTATGGGCGGGAGAAAAGCTCCCAAAGCTTCGTGTCAGAGATCCGTTCCTTTTCTCCTTCTGTTTTCTTATTTTAAATGGCCATATTTTAATGTTCTGTTATTTAAAATGGTCATATTTTAATGTGCTGTTATTAAAAATGGTCATATTTCAATGTGCTGTACATGACGGTTGGCATATTTAAAAACAAACATGTCTTTAACGCGAGCGAACGCGCACGTGGTATGTTTACATTTCAGTCAGTCAAAAGACAAGAGTTTAATCTATAATATTAATATTCATCTTTAATATTAACACCCAGAATAAAATAGGTACGATGAAATTTGACAGTGGAACCACAAAGCGACCAAATTACCCTAAACAAATCATAGTAAAAATGTGAAATAATTTATGGTCAGTTCATAATCAACCAAGTTTACAATTTTACTATGAAATTTGACAGTGGAATCACAAAGTGGCCAAATTTGCCTCAAAAGTTCATAACAGAAGTGTGAACTTTATGGTCAGATTGTGAAAGTTCATTTAAAAACTGTCAAAAAATTAACAGTTTTACTCTGAAATCTCACAGTCCATTTTATCCTGGGATTTTGTGTTGACGTTATATTTTTAAGAATATACGACTATCCAAATGGTTAGAAAGAGAGTAACGTTTTTCTCTTTGTAGGTTTTAAATCAGTCCATTTTTAATAGTCAAAATCAAAAATGAATTTTGACAGTGGAACCACAAAGCGGCCAAATCACCATCAAAGTTCATAGCAATAGTGTGAAATAATGTATGGTCAGTTCATAATCAACCAAGTTTACTATTTTACTATGACTTTTGACAGTGGAATCACAAAGCGGCCAAATTACCATTAAAAGTTCATAACAGAAGTGTGAACTTTATGGTCAGACTGTGAAAGTTCAAATTAAAACTGTCAAACACTTTACAGGTTTACTCTAAAATCTCACAGTCCATTTTATCCTGGGTTATATTTTTGGCGAATATATGACTATCCAAAAAGTCAGAAAGACAGAGAACTTTGTGAACTTTATGGTCAGATTCTAAAAGTTCAAATTAAAACTATCAAACAATTTACAGTTTTAGTGTCACATTTACCGGTCCATTTTTTCCTGGGCATACAGTATGTTTTAGAAAGCTCCAGGAAGTGTACCACCACACCAGCGCTGAGCACATGAACCAAACCTGCTAAACAGACCTCAGTATCAAAATAAGAACATGTTGTTTTGACCACAGCTGTGTTTCATTAAATATCACCTGTGGTACTTACATCCTCTTGGGTTACAATTCTCACTGTGCGGACTGATAAATTCATTTGCTTACTTCCGAATAATCTAAAATGAAACATGTTCCTTATCTACTCTGTGTGTGTTTTTGGGATTGGGGAGGTTGTGTAGAGTCCAAGAAAGGTTTCCAACTGGTAATAACCGGTTTTAAAGATCATGCTTACAATATAACTGACAAGTCAACACCATCACTAAAGTTACTGTTCAGGATTTGGAGATTTGGCATGTTTTTGGTTCGAAGAAAAACCAAAATGTTCATCTTGCTTCCATTTGCATTCATCAAAGAAAAGACACATTCATCGTAAAATCTTCCAACTGCGATGTTGTTCTGGCAACTGTGTGAGCTTACGACTTTTAACATGGTTCTAGCATTGATGACTTGTTAAATCGAAACGTTCCCGTAAGCAAACTTTAAGCATTTAATTGAAAAGCTTTCTGTCTACATTTACATTTATGTAATTTAGCAGAGGCCCTTATCCAGAGCGACTTACAATTAATAAAGTCTTACAATCCCAAGCAATTGTGGGTTAAGGGCCTTGTTCAGGGACCCAACTGTGGCACAGGTGGGATTTGAACTCTGAACCTTCTGGTCCATAGTCCAGTATCTTAACCACTAGGCCACCACAGTCGCCCAGTTGACATTTAAAGTGACCACTTCCAACTTCTAAACTCTTTAAGATTCTGTAACACCCCCAGATTTTTGTGATTGGTACAGCCCTCGTTGTTCTGGCATTGTTGTGAGCTCACCTATCAAACATTTCTGAAATAGAAAAGTTATTCCCGTCTTCCCAAGTTGTTTCTCGGATGCTCGGATTCCCGTTTGTGACGAAGCACCTTTTTGATTTGGACCTAAAACAAAATGGACATCAAGAACCTTCTATTGCTCTGGAGAGTTTTGGAAACACCTCAGACGAGTTTACTTGACAAAACAATTCAAAACACGACTTGGATGACTGGGATCCTTCACAGGTTGTTTTTCTGTATTGTGAAAATACCAGGTCAAAAATATTGCCGCATTTCCATCACTTTGCATACATTTGCTTTGACAGCCCTGGTCTCCACTTAGAGAAGTCTGAACATCTCTGTTCCTCAGACGTCCTGCCTTCTGGATATGCTTAGATTTCGTGCATTCCTTCACACGACACAGAGCGACTTTATTTTTAAACGTTAATCATTTGACCATTGTTGGGAGAACCTCTGCTAGACTGGACTAACGCATGGCAGTACCACTTCACCGAGAATAAAAACAACAGAAAAGGCAAGGATGTAAGAAGGCCAAGCCTGAACACAATCTCACACACAATTTGCATACATGTGATACCAGAAGTAGAAGTAGAAGTAGTAAAAGACATTTAGCATCAAGTTTTTATCGTTTTCCACCGTAACGAAAATGGTGAGATGATATCACAAATATAACACAATTTTACTATGAAATTTGACAGTGGAATCACAAAGCGGCCAAATTACCATTAAAAGTTCATAACAGAAGTGTATGACTTTATAATCTCCTGTCAGGTAAGTCTAGTGACATTGTTGAGAGCAGAGATTCTTCAGAAATGACAATATGTCCAAATTGTGTCGGTCTTTGTGTAAAGACACTTTTGCACATGCATCCATCAGCAGGCAGGCACGGACGTTACACATGGAATAACAGACTGATGATACTGAAACTGGTCTCCAGCAGCACTTTCCTTTTACACAATGTGCACTGTATACACAATGCTTAGATAAGTTTTATGCCAACATGTTACGGTCTGCACAAAGGCTCCGACGGTACCCACAGCACCACAACCCCACCAGTGACTCGCCTTTAGTCCCAGTACATCCTCCACAGGTCAAACCTCCATCAGTACAAACTTACCCAGCCCATGGTAAAGCCTGGACTGAAAGAACACAAAGAACTGATTAATGGTAATGGTAAAATGGTAACTGCCCTCGACATGGACACTTGTGGCACTCAAAGTTCCACGAAACATGAAATGGCAGGCAAAAAAAAATCGTTTCTAGTTCCTGTTGTGCAAACTCCTGATTAAGGGGGCACTTTAGGGGCACAACAGTCCAACACGAGTATCTGGGGGTCTTAAAAAAAATACAAGTGACGCTGTTATCAAAATATATTTTATTCTGGACTTTTTCGATTCGCTTCGACTCAGAATCGATGACAAAACGTCAAAACAACGTTGCAGCAAATTGAGCGAGAAATAAAACGGGATAATACGGGAGGTCCAAAACAACAAAAGACAGGTGGCCAAACCGATATTTACATGGTCCAGGATTTAAACGATATGCACACTTACTTTACTTTAGGATTCCTTTTTAATTTTTATTTTTTTTTAACAGAGACACCTACAAATAAAGCGAAATTACAAAAGATTTCAAAAAGAGTACAAAATGACACGGCAAGGCGTGCGCAGGGGACTGAAAGAAGCCTCCGTAAAAAGTGTGTCTCTTTAAAACCGAAAATGTTATAAAATACCATTCCACTGTCATAGACAATATAATAAATAGGCATCTTTATGGTACAATCTATGTAGCATTGATTAGAAGCAAGCATCAAAATACTCATCTCTTTACAAAAGATTCATGACATTCTGGACAAGAAGGAAAAAGAAAGAAAAGGAAAAAAAAAATAGACGGCAAAATGATGATTAGACGGACTTAGCGTCGAGACCTGGACGCCGTCGGAGCAGTCAGCCTAGTAACAAACGTTGAGAACAGTATCCTACAGAACCTAGCTAATTCAAGTCAATACGAGTATTTTTTAAATGTCGAGGGGGGTGGGGGGTGGGGGGGGATGCGAATTAAGTGCTCGACGGAACTCTAAAGTGCGGGACAGTGACGGTCGCGGATTCCGGCCTTCCGCTTTCGATTCTGAAAAACTATGACTGTCTAATGGTATTTTATACAGAAAAGCACGTGGCAACGACACGCTCGAGAGCTTCCCCAAACTCAGCTGGCGTTTTGTGAGAACGTTTTCGAGAATTTTCCGTCCCCGTCGTCAATCTCTTGGACGCCCACGACTCGAGAAGCAAGAAATGCAAACGTCCACAACGACTCAAGGGCAGGTGTTTACAAATTCCATTCAGGTTTGCGACTTCGTACAGAGGCCCAATCGTGACTAACGAAAGTAAAACGGCTTTAATCGACTTCGGAAACAATCGCGATTAGTTAGCGTCACTTCTTAACAAAACAGGACATTTTCGCTGCAACTGCCGTTAATTTGGACGCCAGACAGCTAGCTAGTATAAAGCTACAACTCTGCTTTCTCTAGTCTAGCGATTATCTTCATTTAATGGAAATATCATCTGTTTTTTAAAATCCACTCCAAAAATGGTTTGCCTAACAATGCATAGCTTGTATAATCCAGAAACCCCTTCCAACAAACCAAATCTTCCAACGTTAATTAAACAAAAAGTAAAAAAAAAATAAAAAAAAATAAAGACACCTCGTAAAAGACAAACCTGTCTGTTTTTGGAAAATATTAGCCGTTCTGCAAGTTTTTCATGTTTTGAATCTCGGAGTTCCAGAGGATTTTGTTTTTTTACGTTCCCAATTTTGGAATAAAGAACAAATTGTTTGTATTTTGGTATAATAAGAGTGACGTTATTAGGATTTAAATCGGTCCTTATGCCACGTGTGTGTGTGTGTTCTCAGAGTCGGTGAATTTGTCCATGTACACACTCGCCGTCGGCCTGTTGCTTTCCGTTGGCAGCATCATTTCCGCAGGTCTAACACACAAACCTGAGAGACACAAAAGTAAGAGAAGTCTTTAAAGGTTGCCGAGCCTGGGGACGTAGCTATATAAGTCCTATTGTTAAATCAAACTCCAATTTGCCTACATAAATTACCCCAACCATCATAAACCCTATACAATGAGGCATTTGGTTCATTCTCAGCAGCCGTCACTGGTGGACAGGAGGAGAACTTTTCCCAGTTTGGAGAGGTCCGATTCCCTTTAACATTCCTACTGTCTACTGACCCCCAAAAAGGGGTCACCTGGCAGTCATCGACTTCATTTCTTTTAGCATGTTCATACAGAGAAATACAATACAGGCTTGCACAGATTATCTTCTGCACTGCGGTCTGTGAAACATTACATCACCCTAGTCTAGATATTTTACACATAGTGCCTTGGTTTAAACACTAATATTAATTACAACACCCTATGAACACATTACAGTCCTATAGAACACAAAAGGTGAAACACTGGTTTTACATCACGCCCCCTTTCAACAATATTCATGGCATATGATTTACAAATTAATAATTTTTATAGTTTATAGTGTTTGTGTTTCTTGTTTTGGTGCAGCCATTCTCTGCCTCTTTCTTGTTTTTGTGTATTGGGCGAAAATGTAAGAAGAATGACGGAATGTTTTTTTAAAATCCATTCTACACTGCAATTCTCTTTTCTGCCAGCAGGTGTTGCAAGGGTTCGCTTGTACAAGTTCAGTTCAGTCCGGTCATTCAGACGTGAAGCAGATCAGACAGATTTTATTTCCTAGTATAATTATTAAGATCGTGGTCATTGAAGCGAAAAGATATCGATCGGTGAACATTAAATGCTGCTTTGTTGTACTTCTGATAAATTCTAAAGTCATCTTTACAGATTCGCGGTCGGTTGATCAGGAGTGTCCAACGAGTTTCAAGTGGGAACTTCAGGAACTTCGTTACACTTGAATAAATGAATGAGACTCAGAAGTATGTGGCTCATGCAGTAGTAATACTGTTTACAGATTCCTCTTGACGACTGGTATGGAACGCCACTGGGGTCAGAATTTTTACATTTGACAACCAGCTATTCACTAAACATTAAAGTTTATTTATTTATTCATTTGCCAGCACAGTAATGTCGACCAGTTCGGAAAAACTTACCGATCCGTCTGATGCACTCGCTCCCACTTTGTCCCCGGTGGAATTCCAGCACACTTCGAAAATCCCTCCAGTCCCTCTGTAGCTGTTCACTAGAGCGCCACTCTGTGGGAACAGGGCATATTGCACATGACAGAAGCCCATCAGCACCGAACTGGTGTACGGCCCGACTACGACAAACTAAACCACAGGTACCGGTCCCGAGCCGGGCAGAACGTCTCCAGCGTCCGGCTCACGAGACATGCCGGCTTTGTTTTATGGGTTTTACCTGCGTGTTCCAGATATGCACACATTTGTCGAAGGAGCCGCTGGCCAGGTGTCGCCCGTCGGGACTGAACGC
This sequence comes from Parotocinclus maculicauda, assembly GCA_034780255.1. Taxonomy (NCBI): domain Eukaryota; kingdom Metazoa; phylum Chordata; class Actinopteri; order Siluriformes; family Loricariidae; genus Parotocinclus; species Parotocinclus maculicauda. The sequence goes on from JAUZSU010019421.1 coordinate 22,087, forward strand.
CACGCTGTAGACGGGCTCCTGGTGCCGCGTGAGCGTGTGGATGCAGACGCCGCGCTCGGCGTCCCACAGGCGCACCGTCGAGTCGAACGATGCGCTGTCAGAGAGTAGAGTGCATGCTCAATTAAAAAAAGCATTATCTGTACTTCTCAATACAGTGTTCCCTCGTTTATGGTGGGGGTTACGTTCCAGGACCACCCGTGATAAACGAAAATCCGCGAAGTAGGGACGCTATATTTAAGTTTTTATACAAGTATTTCTACACTATTTTAGCGGTAGAACTTGCAGAACGTTTGGGGAACATCGTAGGGCTTAAATGAATTCAGTCTATAATGAAACTTTCACAAACAGCGAACACAAAACCGCAGATAAAAAC
>JAUZSU010019422.1:0-10810 GCA_034780255.1 Parotocinclus maculicauda
ACCAGTCATTTTGGACGAGTCCGAGTCGAGTCGAGAGTCATTAGGGACGAGTTTCAAGTCAAGTCTGAAGTCTTTTTAAGTGTGACTTCGACTCAAGTCGCTCACTCGAGTTCCCATCTCTGGCAGGCACTAAGGATAACCGTACGGCTTTTAAACTCACACAGGAGGCAAAATGGCTCAAATCCGAATTCTCTCACCAAATCTGATCTTTCAATGTGACCTATATTTGAGGTTCACAAAAAAAACAAAGCAAACAACTTGTTCAGAATTAAACAATCAAAGTTAACCAGACTGGAGTGAACAGTTTATGTTAAAAAGCCGTGCTTGTTTAGCCACGGTCACTTCTGTGGTTTGCGTCCTTGGTTTCTTTCAACTTTTCTTTGAAGTTTGTTCTTTTCCTTTGACACTCCAGTCGCGTCCTCCGGTGGCCGTGTCCAGCCGTTCCTTCAGAAGTTTGCTCAAACACAGAGCAGTTTCTTCTAATGTGCCTTCTAATTTTGTTTAAACAGAGACATCACTCCAAATATTTATGAGATCTGCTACTTCTCCATCCCGCCACCGAAAACCTCCCTCACTGCCGTCGTCCGTTTTCCATTCTTTTCTCAATCACATGGATTTTGATCTGGCTGTTTAGAGGTATCGGGGTCACATCTCGGATTTCAAATATCGCCCTGATTCAGTGTTTTCTCTATTCACACTGGCCAAAAGATCACATCTGCACCACATATGATGAAAAAGATCACATTTAGGCCACTTTTACCTGCCGTGTGACCATAGGATTGGAGGATGTCCTGATACGGGTACTCCCTGTTATACGATGGTCCGATCTAAGTTTGATTTTATGATTGGAATCCGATCATACATATAAATACAAAAGTGATATGCAGTACAATACTGTCCTGCACTCTCTTGCAGGGTCGTGGTTTAAGGAGTTATTTGTGAAATGTGAAATCTTTTTTGTTTTTCCCTTTCATTACATTGTTCAATAAATCACATGACATATTCAATACTTATGTATTATGTATTCTAACCATGATATAATGTTATTTTGCCCAACTTTACGTTAATGTAAGTAAATGTAAGCATGTTTAAGGTAGGATACAAAGTAAAACATATACAGTATATTTTAAACTCCTAGGTTTACAGTAAATACAACTTACGCCCCTTCACTGTATATCAGGTACTACTCTGATCATTTTTTTTCTGGAAAGTGCAAATCCAACGTCTTTTCTGTAGAACTTCTGCCACGTGGCATCAGGAAGCCAAACCTTGCAAACCTAACACCCCAAATATCCGCACGCTCTCTGTGTGTTGTTACGACAGAGCTCTATAGATTTCAAAGAGGAATTTACAGGGAAAGGCCTTAATGCTCGTGGTTAGCCGGGTGACCCTTTTCCCATTTTAAAAACACATTCGCCCCAAACCTGAACCTGATACGAAACTCCAGCTCAAATTTGAAGCAAGAGGGTTTTGTGGGGAAATTGGATTTGCAGGATGTTTTGAAGGACTTTTGACTGGGATTATTTTTTATGGTTTCCAAAAGCGTGTTGGAATGAATGTCTTGGGATGTTTTCAGACTAAGGTTGTTTTCATAGTTACTACAGTGCTTTGGCATTTGACAGTTAAACACTTTAAATCCAATGAATAGTCATAATAATAATAATAGTTATACTCAGGGCAAAACAGTGAATTTTAAAAGGGAATAACTGTGGTGGTGTGATGCTCTGGGCCATACTCTGCTCAGAAAGCTTGGGTCCTGGCACTCTCTGACTTTTATAATACTAGGCAGGTGGTGTTAATGTTATGGCTGACCTGTGAATACGGTGAGGAGCAAAAGTCGGGGAGCACTGACAAGCGCAAATGGTTGTTTGGATGTTCGTGAAGGATTCGTACTGCAGCAGGACGATAACACAAAGCACACCACAAAGCTTTGTAACAACTGCTTGAAGACCAAAGAAAGTCAAGGTGCGCTGACTGGCACTAGCTGAGGTGAGGTACAGGGTGTGAACAGAGGGAAATAATAAATAAAAGCAATAAAAAACACAGACTATAAGGAGCAAGGAACACAATGCTAATACAATACAAATAGAACACAAAACACACAAAACAGGGAACTGTACATAAAACAGAAAGAACACAAGCAAACAATAATAAGAGCCTGGAACAGGACCAAACCAACAAGGTAAGAGAAAACAAGACCCAGCAAGGGAGGGTTAATATAGGGAAAATACACCAGAGCGATGTGGAAAGAGAAAAGTGTCAGCACACGTCATCCTTGCAGGTTTAGTGCAATTAAATTGTATTTCCTAATATCGGGGGAAATATTGTGATGTATCATTTGAGAATGTCACCTGCTGTCTCACACAAGGCCCTGGAAGGAATGCGTGCCAGATTTAAAGGGGTACCATCCATCTTGTGATGTTTCTGCTCCAAAACCAGGCTCGTAATCAGAAGCAGGATGAAGAACAACACACTGGCGTTCTTGGGTTTTATTGCAAAGCAAACACATGGCAGAGCTTGGTCTGGCCTGGTCTGGCTCTGGCAGGGTGTGGCAACCTGCATTCTTGTTTGATCAACAGCAATGCAGTCGATCCGGATAATATAATTGATGATATGGTGCAAGATTTAATGAGTGGCGCCAGTTCAACTGTTCCCCAGCCATTCTGAGCATGGTACAAATTCCAATTATTATTACATTAATTCTCTCTCACGCTGGACGCACAACGGCATCCAATCCTACTGCCATGTTCTGATAGTGTGCTAAAATAAACAATAACTATCGAATGCCTTCGTACAACATTGAGCGTCAGACAATCAATAAATAAATAAATCAATCAATCAAGCATGAGAAAGCAGAGAAAGGTTTTTTTTTAACATCAGATAGTTTACATGGGTTAATAATAAATAATACATATTCAGCTAAGCCAGGAAAAACGTTCCAGAGATTTCGCTTCCTTATATGTCCTATATATCCTTCTTCTACTTTTTCTTTTGGCTGTTCCCATCGGGGGACACCACAGCCGATCATACGTCTCCATCTTGCCCTGTCATGAACATCCTCTCCTGTCACCCCAACCATCTGCATGTCCTCCTTCACAGCATCCATAAACCTGTATAACCTGTATAAATGCTGTTACAGTTTCTTGAAACCGCTTCCACAGACTTTGTTAATAACGCTTTGGGATATTCTAAGTGATGTTCCCACGGTTGTTTGTGATTGACAGGCTTCAAGACGTCCTATGGCTCTCCAAACTTCACATTCAGGCACACGGTGTTACAGAGGCATTACAAGGGCTGGGAAATTACAGAATGTGCACTTTCAAGATCAGGGACTGTTCAGATAGCCCAGCACTTTCAGCCTTTTATAGAGTGCATTTTCACCAATTAAATAGAAGTTTGTTTTGGATGACATTTGCCTAACGGATAGAAGTAAACTAATAACACTACTATGTAGAACAACTATTTGACCAAGTTATCTAACCAAGGCCTTGCTCCATTGTGATTGTGGACCTCTGTGGGCGGATGGTTTTGTGGCTGCTTGCCTTTCAAAGAGGGGAAGCTCGTGGTCAGCTTACATCATAAAATTTGTCAATTTATTTAGACATAATTTCTGTCCTCTGTTCCTTTTTAAGAAAACGGTCTGTGAAAACGGTCCCTGTCGTTCCACGAAGGCATCTCTTCCAGGGACTTGACCCAGTGTCCTCTCAATGGCCAGGAAATACCAAGAAATGGGTTGCAGTTTCATATGACTAAGCTCCTAATGATTAAGCGACGGTGTAGATATCAAAATAGCTGTCAATCTTCCAATCATCATGCAGAAGCTCAGCGTCCAGGCCGGCAGAGACCCGCCCACAACTCAATTCACATCCAGAGAAGCAGAACGTGTTAAAAAACTGTTCTATGCAGTTATTCTAGTGAATGGACCCTCAGCTTCGACTGGCAAATGCATTGATAAGCGTCCTTGGGTTTGAGAAAGGCGCTATATAAATTAAACTTATTATTATTATTATTACTGATCATATTAGAAAAAGCGTATAAGAAAAAGATTTATTAAAATCTGTGACATTGACAATACGGGAATGTATGAGTTGCTGAAGTTGTGATAAGTAGCTGATTGTGAGATGAATGTGTTCTAACGCATATGTAGTCAATATAATGTTAACCCGACTGTACACATGTGACTATTTTATTTTTGACATTTTAGGGTCTCGTGACTGTTCGGAGGATTTCGAGTCTGAACTGGGATAAAAAGTAGGATTGTGTGTTATTAGTTTGGGTAGTTGTGTCGATTGGTGTGACATGGATAAGTAATTAATGCAATTCTATCGTAAGGTTCTCAGTCTTTCCCATAATGCGTTGAAAGACCTTTACCTGGAGGCATGGTGCCTGGAAGCCCCCTGAGGTGAATCTGCCCGAGGTGTGTGTTTGGCCCAAAATAAACACGCTCTTTGTTTAAGCAGGAATGTTTATCAGGCCAAATCAAAGCCCCCGCATCCATAACAATGCAGGAGTAACGAAGGTCCTTCACTCTTTCTCATTCTGTATCTGTTTACCTGTTTAAATAACGAGCTCGTGCTCAGCTAATGAAGCCACTTCTGACCAAGCCGAAGCTCTGAAAGGCTGCAAAGAGACGTGTGATTACTGGCATGACCATAGGCTATCAATCTGAATTAAGCACTACCTGTATTAATAGATTGTATCTTGTGGTTTCCTTTCCCGGGGCGGCACAGGGGTGGCACCGCTGCCTCACAGCAAGTAGGTCCCAGGCTCAATCCCAGGGTGGGGCGGCCGGGGTCATTTCTGTGCATGTCCTCCCAGGTCTTTGTGGGTTTACTCCGGGTACTCCGGATTTCTCCCACAGTCCAAAGACATGCGTGATAGGTTAATTATTGTCTCTAAAGTAGCCCTTAGTGTGTGACTGTGTGTGCCTTATGATGGATTGGTGACCCATCTAGGGTTGTTCCTGACCTTGCGCCCAGAGTTACCAGGTGGGCACCCCGTATGGATTAAGAGGAAGATAACGGATGGATGGTTTGCTTTCCCATAGGAACCTTATATGGCTCAGTGGCTGTTCTTCGGTATCTCAGGGGTCTAAACGGTGATTGCTGTCGTCGTTCATGTGCTGAGGAGCCTGTAAATGTAAAAACGAAAAAATGCTAGGTTTGTGAAACAGCGATGATGTACAGCATGTGTGTGTTAACGTCTAATCAGCAGCACCTGAGAGGAAAGATGGATCATGATGAGATGTGTGAGATCATAGCAAGACCTCTGGCTTCTTTCACTGCAGTGCAAGATGTGATTTATTTGAAAGGTGAGATTTCTGCTCAAACTCAAGAGGAGACACATGGGAGATGACCAGGGTCTATTTGTTTAGGAGAAAGACCAGAGAGGCTCAAAAGCAAGGTTTCTTCCTTCTTCCAGTTTGATGTTGTCCGGTAGAAGCTAGAGTGATATTAAATTAGTGCTGTCATGTTCAACATGATATGCACCGTTTATAAAGTCCGGGTAGTTCCTCTAAAAACGAGTCACAATTACACTTACTTTGTTCAAAACGTAACAGCGATCACTTCACTCGTTAGAACATTACTCATTACCTTTAGTACATACACATTTACCTTTTGCCTGGTTCCTCTCAAGGTTTCTTCCGATTCATCCCAGGGAGTTTTTCCTTGCCACTGTCGCCTCTGCTTGCTCATTAGGGAAACAATGACTCTCATACTAAATTCTTACACTATAATTCTGTATTGCATCAAACCTCTTTGTTGTAAAGCTGCTTTGTGACAATATTGTGTTGTAAAAAGCGCTATAGAAATAAATTGACTTGACTTGACTTGAACCAGTTTGCCCCTTGGCTAGTGTTACGCACTGGAAAGCGTGTGATCTGCTAAATCGTCCATAAAACTGAACAAAGTGGGGCGGTCTAAAACTTTTGACCAGCAGTTTACCTTTGCTTGTGGTCCCTGCAAAGTCAAAAGCAAATGTTTGGTTACCCGTAGTCAAATGACGTGTTTTTTTTGTTGCTGTTGACTTTCATGGACCAATATTTGGACTGAACCAAGTCATTTAAGTTCTAAAAGTAGCATCTGAAAAGGTGACTAATCTTTAGCCCAAGACTGTTCTATCTATTTTTGGCTTCAATAATAACCGTGCAAAAGTCTTAGGCCACTGTTTGATTAATAGGTGCCATTGTTTTGTAATCAGCATATATAATTGATTCTCAGTCTGTTTCTTAGAATACAACCGAAACAGATTTATAAGTAGTATTAACAAACTGAAAATCAGATTTAAAAACAGATTTTACTCTATAAGGACGTTTTTGTAATGTGACCTCCCCTTACACTTACACAGAGCAGCATCTGGCAGCTTCTACGGGATGCCAAGTTGATCTGGAATGGTCTTTTGGAAGGGTAGCTGCCAGGAAACCACTTTTCCAAAAGAGGAACAGGGATATGATTTGGACTGCAAAATAAAAAGTTAGACGTTTCTGGGTCCAATCGTTGACCATATGTTATAGTTCTAATGGTGACCTAAGACTTTTGCACAGTACTGTATTTTATTTACATTATATGCATTAATACATTATTTGAGCATCAGTAGATACTTACATTTTTCACTACTTGTTTGGAATGGAGGATAAAAACGTGGACTTTTATTCTGCTTTGATAACGCATGTCTGTCCAGAGTAATCAGCGTGTTGACTTGTATGTTTGGCGTGATGGATACGGAGAGACTCACACCTCCCTGCAGGGCCACACCCGAGTCATAAGGTAAAACATGGACCAAACGATCCAGCCACTTCATTTAATCTGACTCTTTCTATTCAGAAGTTTCTTTTCGACACTTTTGTTCCTATTATCGCCCCAGTGATTTGGATTGGTCCTGGTTTGAGCCCGAATTTCTTGTCACAAGTTCAGTGGACACGTACATCTACATCTGGGACACGAGGTCAGGATGAGAAACGATGACAGAGTTTGTCATTCATGTGTCACCGTTTTTGATTTGCTATTCAACATGTTTAAACTGTTTTCTCAGAGACACCCGTAAGCCCACAGCAGCTCTGTCTGCAGTAGGTAAGTCCATGAGATCCTTGGAATAATACTCCAGAGCTATATCAACCTAATCTGTAGTACTGTGCAAAAGTATTAGGCCACCACTAGATGAGCTACTACAATGTTTTAGTGTTATAACGATCATCTATTTAGTATTTGTTTAAAGGAGATTAAAATGTGCGTTTGAATTTGAGCAGACATTAAGGCCCACCTGCTTAAAGCTGTTTTGCCCTCTGTTTGTGTTGGTATGGTCCAGCGGGAGCCTCCCAAGTGAAGTGGAACAAAAGGAATCCACACTGCTTAGCGTCCAGTCATGATGGAGATGTCCGAATCTGGGACAAAAGGGTGAGTGACTTTAAAACAGATTGGGAACGTTTGGCATTTAACATTGTTTGTTGATTTTTGTTGGGAACTGAAGGACCCAGAATCCTTCGCTTTTCTTAAAGGGTTCCCTGACAGTGTAAACAAACATTGGTCATGACGGGTCCCAGACCCCTTTTGATCATGACTGACACTGAAATCCTTCTAGTCATGACAACTGCCAAACCCCTTGTGGTCATGACCGGTACTAGACCCCTTCTGACATGATGGGCAAGGCTAACGCTGGTTTCTGACTGGTCATTAAAGGCATTTAAACCTTCCTGGTTATGATGGGTGCCAGACCTGGGCACTGGACCCCCTCGTACATAGATGGTCACTGGATCCTAGATGGTCATGACGGGTGCTGGACATGGCATGTGCCAAACCATGGCTCTTAATGATGCTGGACATTACCTGGTCATGATGGTCGCCAGATCCTGCCTGTTTTTGGCGGGCACGAATATCGACTGGTCATGATGGTTGCCAGACCCTGCCTGGTTTTGGCAGGCACCGAATATTGATTGGTCATGGCCTGGTCATGATGGTTGCCAGACCCTGCCTGGTGATAGCAGGCACCGAACATTGACTGGTCATGGCATGTGCTGGACCCTTCCTGATTTTGGCAGGCACCGAATATTGATTTGTCATGGCATGTGCTGGACCCTTTCTGGTCATAACTAGTGCCAGTCCCGACTTGGTCATCATGGGCATAGGTCCATGCCTAGTCATGACTGGTGCCCGCTCTTGGCTAATCGTGTGGTCAAGATCAAATGTCTCAAACCACAATAGGTCACGTTTTCTGTGTCCTTATGAGTTTAATTTGTTCTTAATTTTGCTCTATGTCCAGAAACCTAGCACTGCTGTTGAATATATGGCTGCACATTTATCCAAGATTCACGGTTTGGACTGGCATCCTGATAATGAGTTCATACTTGCAACCTCCAGCCAGGACAACTCCGTTCGGGTAAATAAAATCAGTCTAACGATAATAATAACACGTCTCATTCCTTACCTCTTGTTTGTAGTTTTACCGTTATGTGTGTTGATGTGTGCAGTTCTGGGACTACAGGCAACCCCGGAAGTACCTCAATATCCTGTCCTGTCAAGTGCCCGTTTGGAAAGCGAGATACACGGTAGTCTTGTCATTTTATCCCTAATACTTGGTCGCCCCTCCTTTCGTTTAACAACAGCACAAATCCAGTTAAAATCACAAAAACGCATTTGTTGTCACGTTTTTACATAGTGGTAACACTCTAACTTCTCTCTGCCCCCTGGATCTGATCAGCCCTTTTCGAATGGGCTGGTAACGGTAATGGTGCCCCAGCTGAGGCGGGAGAACAGTCTGCTTTTGTGGAGCACGCTGGACCTCAACAGCCCGGTCCATGCCTTCGTCGGACACGATGATGTTGTACTAGAGTTTCAGTGGAGGCCTCAGAAAGAGGGTCAGCCTTTGCCTACAGAAAGTGTCCGAATTACGTTTTGTGAGTAAATATTCCAGGGTTCTAATCTATTTTAGGTCTCTTCCAGGCTCTAAAGACTGTCAGCTGGTTACCTTGTCCAGAGATCAGACCCTGAGAATATGGAGGGTGGACCAGCAGTTACAGAAGGTCAGAAAGGCGAGGGGAACGTATCTCAGTGTCATTTTGAATATTTAAAAAATATTTTTATATGGTTATTCACCACATTCACATTATTTATCCATTAATATGTCCTAAAAGTGGACAGAGGGTGGACGCACGTAAACAAATGAGACCAAAATATTATACTTGCTCATTTGTTTATTAAGGAAAATGAAGTAACCATAACCGTACCTGTTGATCAGATCTGGGGTGTTAGTGCCTTTCCTTAATTTTGAGCCAGAATGGTCACACCACCAACACACCCTAAATGAAACAAACACTCTTATCTCTGTGTACTGATCATTACCAGAACATTAAAACAAACATCCTTATGGAAGACTTCCCCTAAAAACCCACACACACCTTTGGCACATTTTTACACATGCAAATTATTCTTTATTTATTATCTATTGTCTGTTTATTGTCTTCATATCGTCTGACAATCAAGTGATCAGCCCAGACATGTTTCGATATAACTGTACAGCCTAGTGTTGTAGTCAAGACGACTAGAGTCCGAGTCAATACCACGACTGGGACACGTTTACTTTTAGTAGTCGAGTAAGAGTCCAGACCGGGAGGGACTGAGACCCAAATGAGACCAGAGATTGATTTTTTTAATCGTTCCAGCATTAAAAATAGAAAACGTCAAATTTTTTTGCAGTTCACTTTACGATTCGCTTCACACTTTATACTAATGATCAAAAAGAATATTATATTTTATTATAGATTTGTGTTAAATATAACATTAAATTACCTACAGCCTAAAATGATGATGATGATAATTATATATACTGTAACTTTTAGAGGTAAATGATTCGAATTCTTCTCTCGAACCTTATCACCGCATTACATCACCGGAATATAAGCAGTAACATCCATTCTATCCATTGTGATTATTAAATGTGAAAACCTAATAATAATTATTTTGTATATAAAGTCTAAACGTCAAAATAAAACGGCTTCATCGATCGGGCAAATCGACCTTCCTGAGACACCGAGACAAGACCGACTCGAGTACAACACTAGCGCCTCCTGTATTTGTTTACTGGTATCACGTTTAAGCCGGCTGAGCCCAGATGCAGCAAAACAGGCCTAAGTTTGAACACACTGATTTACTGATTTACTGATTTACATTTACTGCGTTTAGCAGACGCTTTTATCCAGAGCGACTTACAACTCATACAGTCTTACAATCCAAGCAATTTAAGGTTAAGGCCCTTGCTTAAGGACCCAACTGTGGCAGCTTGGCAGAGGTGGGATTTGAACCCTGGACCATGCGGCCCGGTACCTTAACTGCTAGGCTACCACAGTCCTTTAACTTTTTAATGTTTTCTAACAGTTCCGCTGAGCTTCTCTGAATCTTTAGTTCATGCCATGATGAATCGTTTTTATTACTGCTCCTCTCTTAGTTATGTGCAAATGACATCGTGGAGGAGCTGATGGAGGGCATGACTCTTGCCAGCGGGTCCGAAAAGACGCTCCGCTCTCAAGAACCTCCTCTCAGCCCAAGCCTAACTATAGACAACTTAGAAGGTGAAAGATGCATGGGTTCTACATGAAGTAATACCTTTAGTACCTCAACAGAGAACTTACAAATACAGTCGAATCCGGTTAATGGGACCACATCGGGAGGTAATCGTTTTGGTCCTAATAACCGACTGGTCCGATTAAACGAACATGCCCTATGTTACAAGACGGGACGTGATATGTAACATATTAAATGTTTATTAAACCTTTATTGTACGATTTACACGTATAGAGAACGTACAAACAAGAACTACT
>JAUZSU010019433.1:0-10810 GCA_034780255.1 Parotocinclus maculicauda
GTTTTCTTTTACTTTTGGGGTCACCGCGCCGTTTCCGGTACCCTGACCCGCTCGCCGCTTCTATTTTTTTTGTTTCCTTTTATGATTTTGATGCAGGCATGGTAATTGGGGTTTTTGTGAACTCTCGGCTCCCAGGCCGTTTTTTCTGGACCCTCGGCTTCCAGGCCGTCCCTCTGGACCTTCAGCTGCCAGGCCGACCCCGCTGGACTTTCGGCTCCCAGGCCAACCCTGTTGGACTTTCGGCTCTATGCCTCCACCTGGACCCGTTAGGTCTCGCCCCCCTTCATCCGTACGGGTCCTTTGGGGGGGGGGCACTGTCACGCCCACAGGCTGCGTCAGCCACGCAGCCGCGTCACACACACTCATCACCGCCAGCTGATTCTGCTTTAGCTTTGTGCGTAATACGGGCGCGAAGCTTTGTGTTTTGGAAGGCTGCCTGGTGCGTGGATGCGCACGCGCCCCGGGCGCTACCTTTATTCTTTACTTGATGTTTTTGCCTTATTCCTTGGTTCCTGTAATAAACCTGCTACCTGTCCTGCATTCGCGTTTGCCTCCGACTCCTTCATGCCCGGCGTTACACCAGACACTAACCTTTGCACATAGTCGTCTAGATACCTTTGCACATAGTGCCTGATTTTAAACAACATTATTAATTAAAACACATATTATATCAAATTAGTTATAACACATATTTATAACACACTTTATAAAACCTTCTGAGAATGAGAGTGGAATGCAAGCACGTTGTTGCAAGACTGCGATTCTCCTTTCTTTGTCATTTGCGAATTAGATATATTCAAATTAGAGCTTTATTTCCTGTTATAATTCTTAAGACCTCAGCTGTTTAAGTGAACAGATGTTGAATGGATCGATGTTAAGCAGCACATATCTGTTTTTTAAATGAGGTGCTTAGATGGTGCAGCAGTAATTCACTAGTCCACCATTGCAGTGACCCAGTCCGAGCTCCAGCAGTACCTTCCGGCCATGTCTGGCATTGTACAGTGCTCTGTGCTCTCCAAAATAGTTACTTTTGTCATTTTTGGGGTGTTAGAAACAAAGCAGTGCATTATTCCTGACAGCTTGTGTTAGTGCTTTAAAATATTAATTAGAAAATAAACTCTGAAACTGCTGTATGTCTGATATATGACCATGTATCGCTATAAAGAAAAGAAACACCACAAAATTCAGATGCAGCCAACAAAGTAAGCGGGTGTGAACTATTGATGTAAAGCCAAGGCAGGCTAATAACTGAGACTCATTAGCTTGCATTAATTATTAGAAGAATTAACAAAGTGATAGTCACAAAGGAGCAGGAGTGACTGCCACTTTTTACTCTCTAATTATTTGCATTTGAGAGCTATCAGATGTCAAACTTCTCTCCTCCTAGTCTGTCATCTATCTTTAATGGACCATATAAGTGGAGCTGCTTTGATTTGGCTTTGGACTGAGGATGAAACACACTGCCAACAGGTCACACTCACAATGTGCCTGTGCTTCCACTACAGAGAGAGAGGGGGGTTCCTTTTTACAAGTCTATAATGAGTCTATCTACAAACACTGAGCCAGCTTCTATGTAAAACCATGCCAGAATAGTCCCATTTAATTTCTATTAATATTTACACTCACCATCACCTTATTAGGAACACCTCTGTCTCTATGCTTATTGTCTTTTTTATCAGTTCTACTTACAACATAGATATTTATTTATGTACTTTTTAGTTTCTTTTACGATGTTCTCTAAAGATCAGGACCCCCACAGGACCAGCACAAATCAGGTACTATTTATAGATAATATAACTTTTGATTATCTGAGGTTATATCTAGCGCCTCATCGTCCATAATACTGTGGCCAAGACCTTTAAGAATGGCACATATTTTTTTTACAAAGTTTGCAGCATCATTTTATATGGTGGCAATTTGTATTAACTCTAGATTGTGTTCAAATTAATTACAATGTCATTTCCTGCCATGAAAATTACTTAATTCCAGCTACTGCATTTGAGCCCTACAAAATGGCCTACTGACTTAATTTCATTCATCTCATTAGCTCAGGAGAAAAGTTGATGAGGACAAGACCATATGACTCTGTCATGTCTGTTGTGGGGCTTTTAAGTTTTCTTCTGCTAACCATGCCTACGTCCAAGGAAGCCGCAATTTCTGTAATACTGCAAGGAAATCTCAGCTTCCCCTGAAATGTCAAAAATTAAATGGTCAAATATGTACAGTTATCATTTTATTCACTACAAATGCGTTAGAACACATTCATCTCAAAGATGAGTTTGTTTAGAATCAGAGATTTACTTATCAAAGTCAAAGTAAAATTTATTTATATAGGGATTTTTACAATTGTGCATTGTCTCAAAGCAGCTTTACAATATTATATTATCTTAAAAGGCCAGTTCTAATTTGAGCAAGCCTAGGGTGGCAGTGGAAGAAAAAAGTCCCTAAATGTAGAAGAAATCAACTCGACTCAAATCTGATCAAATGCCATAGATTGTTTATAGTCAATTCATTTGCCCGTAGAAGCTAGGTGTACATTCACTTAAATGGGACTGAATGAAACAGTTTTTTTCATTGCCTTGAAACTCAACCGTCACTGGATAAATGCCCAGCGTATCTGGGGGTGAATGGAGCTCTGTACTGGAATCGGCTGGTCTGGATGCTAAGCTTCAGCATTATGATTGGAGGATCAGTCGAAATGCTGAATTCCATTTTGATTGACAGCTCATTTGAAATATGCAAATATGTGTCACTTAATCAGAGTGCAGTCACGTTGCGGACTTGTGAAGTTGAAAGACAATCTGCGATCCATTTCTTGGTATTTACTTGGCAAAATTACTTTACCATTTCCATTGTTCATTTCTTACATTGTATTTCCTTGTTTTAACATAATTTTAACATTTCCATGTTTGAGTGTTCACTGTCCAACAATGAACTAATTTCATTAGCTCATTGTTGGACAATGCAATGCTTTCATGCTGCTTCAAGTCAAGCAAGCATCAGGACCATGTCCTAAAGAGGCTGCAGTTACAAGATTGGGGATGGGTCACTACCAGTGCAGAGCTTGGTCAGGAATAGCAGAGGGCAGGTGTGAGTACATTTGAACTCACAGTTAAGAGGCTTTTAGAGAACGGCTTGGTGTCAATAAAGTCAGCAAGGAAGCCACTTCTCCCCAAAAACGTACAGACTGAGGACGTTTAGGCAGGAAATATAGGGATTAGACTGCAGAGGACTGATGTAAAGTTATCTTTTCTGATAAAGCCCCCCCCTTTAGACTGTTTGGGACATCTGGAGAAATGACTGGCGGGAGAAAAAAAGGTAACCGCTACCATGAGTCCTGTGTCATTCCAACAGTGTAGCATCCTGAGACCATTCATGTGTGGGTTTGCTTTGCATCTAGGGGAGTGCATTCACTCAAAATTTTGCTTAAGAACACTGCCATTAATATGGAATGGTATCAAAACATCCTCCAAGAGCAACTTCTTCCAAAGACCCAGGAGCAATTGCTTTTTCCAGTACAATGGAGCACCATATCGCAGGGCAAAAGTGGCTCAGTGAACAAAACATTGAAAATTGGGGTCCATGGACAGGAAAAGCTCCAGAAACTGATAAGACAAGAATGGGTTGTCATCATTCAAGATTATGCCCAGAAGTAGATATCCAGCATGCCGTGGCGAACTGCAGAATTTTTAAAGAAGGTGGCTCAACACTATAAATATTAAATCTGAGCTTCAACTGGATTTATTTGTCAATAATAAGCTAAAACAATATGGAATGCTTATATTTGTACTTAATTATACCATATAAATCTCTGACAAAAGGTCCTAAAAAAACAGATCCAGCAAACTTTGTGAAAACCAAAATATGTGCTATTCACCAAACCTTTGGCCACGACTGTACACCAGTGATATGATATCCTATATTTGGGCAGATCTTTGCTGTAAAAGAAACATATGTACTATTTTATTTAATAGATTATTAAACAATATCACTCAGTGTCACTTTAACATCACAACTGCATAACAATACTAGAAATTATTTTTTGTTTCATTTCTGCAGCTGTAGCACAAGACAAGGCAGAATTGCTGCAGTTTGGATGTTGACAAAGTGATGGGTGATTTCACAGGTCATAAAATGTTGAATCTAAAACCATCCAGCAGAAACAATTATCTTATTGCACAAACATATTGACTAGTGTTTTGACTGGATTTGTGTTTTCCACATAAAGTCAGTTATATAAGTACAGTCTTTTCCATAGCCATAATGTGTTAGCATTCTACTGAAAGTGAAAGGTCTACTGAAAGCATTGCATGGTGGTTCACAGCCTATACGATATTAACTAGACAAAGGCAAAAGTACTCCCAGAATGGGACACCAGTTAATCACAAAGCACCACACTACCAGACTTAAATTTTGCAAGCCGAAATCCAGCATTCTAACCCAGGTATCTTCCCTCCAAGCCACAGGAGTTGCAAACTATGTACTCTAGGTGTTACTAAAAACGTTTAACACTTTCAGAATTAATTCAAGATTCTAAGACCTATATTCAACACTGAGTTTATTCAGCACAAAGATAATTGCACACTCTCAAATTTAATTCAACATGGATTTAAATCAATTTGCAGTGCTGTGTTTCATTTTGTACAAACGACTCCAGCACACGTATTTCATGTATATCCAGTATTAAGCAAGCACAGTACAAATGAATATCATGACTCTTCAGCAGCCTGCTAATAATGTACAATGTGTGTTTTCATTGTATGTTGTATTTTAATAACGATGTCAAACTACATTGTAGGAGCATAGTAACATCTGCCCACATAACAGAGGATTAAACAATCTGAATCCAATGTTATAAGTATAATATCCAATAACATTATTAGCTCTACCTTCTTGTTTATACCCATTATCCATTTAATCAGTTCCAACTACTATACAGAAACACTTTGTAGTTCTAAGGTTACTGTAGTCTATCTGTTTCTCTACATACTTTTTAATACTTTTTAACTTTATTCTGTTCTCTAATGGTCAGGACCCCCACAGAACCGGCACAGATCAAGTACTGCCTGTTTGGCATGCCTATAGTGGACAGTAAGTGAACACTCTGGCAGCACTACTGTGTCTTATCCGCACATAGCAGCACAACACACCATTTCCACACCACTTCATCAGTGTCGCAGCAGAAACAGATGGACTACAGTCTGTAACTGTAGAACTACAAAGTGCTTCTATCTGGCAAGTGAAACTCAGAAACAAGTAGGTGTACCTAATAATGTGATTGGGCAGTGTGTAGTAACACTTTTAAAATTGTATAATCATCATTTATAATCATCCAAACAAATTTACTTTGCAAGTTGTCTTGACAGAACTGCTGTCTATACTAAATTAGGTCTTAATTTAACTTAATTAACTGAATTAAGTTGTGATAAAACAAGTTAAAACAAAATTCTTAGTTAAGTTTTAGTTACCTCTTACAAAATTTTGCCATATAGAAATGTGACTGACAAAAAGTGTCCCTTGGTTTACGAACATTCAGCATTCTTTTTAAAACCCATGCAAGAACATGACTTACAAAATATCAAAACACAAAGAATATATACACAGAAACATACCTTCTCGTTCTCCATTATTCCTGTATGTACAAAACAAAACACACTGTAGTGACTGCACAGTCTGGTTGAGTTTAGACCGGTTTAATGATATGCAAAAATTAGGGGATATTTAATTATGGGAAATTTCATTTTACAGTATCCTCTAATTTGGTAATGTGGTATGAGATATGACGGTGACATTTTAGGGCTTTGTGGTAAAAAACTAAACAAAACTAAATAATTATGTGATTTTAAACAGGTGATGCCAACAGGTGGCTGTAATGATGATTGGGTACAAAAGCAGTGTCTATTAAAATCTGAGTCTTTCTTTGAGGAACAAAGGTTTAAAAGCATATTTCTGATTTGGCTTGTTTTGTGTTGTCTTCCTGAAGGCAGCATATGTTGCTCTAAAATACCTTTCTGGATAAATGCTGCCATCACAGTAGTGTAAATAACCTTTGCCAAGAGCAATGACACAGCCTCACACCATGACATAACTACATATTGTAATGCTTGACAAATGTTAGCCAATGTAATCTCTTGCCCATGTGTGTACATTAGCTATTGATGAATGACGGTTCATGATGCAGTGTCATCTAAGAGATCAGAGATCATGAGTCCTCAGCTTAAGCTTGTGCCATTGCCCCTTACAAACTGGATAAACTCTGGATTTCTTGTACTGTTTAATTATATTATGCACCGTATAGGAATAAGTATGGAAATCCCTTCCAAGCTTTCTTTTGAAGTACACTGTTTTTAGACAAAATCCATTTTCTTACACATTTGTTGGTGATCTTGAGATCCCCAACTTTGCTCTGCCCATCTTTTGTGGGTACTGCTTTTGCACCAACTCATGTTAAAAATCACCTATTGACATAAACTGTTTTAAAACTTTATTACTAGCACTAAAGTGACAAGTGCCTTTGGATTTTTTTGTGAAATGTGTTGCAGGCCTAAAATTCAGAAATGGATATTTGTTAATAAATGAAATAAAGTTAACCAGATTTTGGGCTTATACTGCCTGCAATGAAAAGTAAATATAAGTGATTTTTATTTATTTATTTGCATTTCTATACCCTCTGATTTGGGGTTTTAAAGTCCGGTTTACATTTCTTTAGAGGCTTGGAAATTAATTTAAGAAATTCTTGTGGTCATGGCAGCTATTCATCTGGAAGGATGAGGACTAGCACATCATAAATAAACCAGTTGCATTGATCTAGCTATGGCTGTGAGGACAGTAACAATTTACACTAATAACACAGTATTGCTGGTTGTCTGATGTCACTCACTAAAAGGGTGTATATGTGTTCCAGCAAGGCTACGATGCTGCTGATACCTGCTTACAACAACCTTAAAAACACTGAGTGAGGTGTCAAGCATTCTTGACATGTGAGATGCAGCATACATGGGAAAGTGGTCCTTCCTCTGTGGCTTCTTAGCAAAATCAGGATTGTCACATTAAATACAACACACAGTGACAATATATCTAGGCATGATTCATAATGAGAATGTATCAGGTACCTAGAGGGATCCCCCAACCCATGTCCATCTAAAGCATGCATATGACCACCCAAAGGCCTCAGAAGCCCATTCATGATACACAGACCTGGCTTATTCCAGACTTAATAATGCAGGAGCTCATTAAGAAGTTCAAGTACACTGCTCACAAAAAGCAAAATAAAATTAAATATCCCCTAATTTTTGTGAGCAGTGCATTCTTACTAGAAGAAAGCAGATCACACTTTGCTACAGCAAATGATTTAACTTTCATTAATTTAATTCAAAAACTGTTCTCTTAGATTTCGTGTTAGTACTTTATTATATTTCCTAATCTGCACACACAGCCTTGAAACACCAGAAAGTTTCTTTTGTCACATTATTAACCGTAGCCATGCTTGAAGATAATGCTGATAAGCAATCCCTCCTTTGGTGTTAAATTTAGCCATTTTTTAAATGCATGCTTGTAATCAAACAAGAGAAAATCCAGTTTGTTTTGTCAGTTTGAGATCAATCCTGTCACTCTCTTTGAGCACTAAATATTGATAGAATTATTCGAATGAACCACCACCAATAGCCTTGTCATTTTTGCAAATGATGTAGATGTAGTTATTCTGATTAATCTTATTGCTCAGTGGAAACGTGAATGTGTACACGAATGCACACATTCAAGCACTACACCAATTAACAATTTATTTTAAATGATGAAAAACAATTTGCAAACATTTATGCCTATGTACTGTATTTACATATCCAATAGTGGCATCAAGTAATTATATTTAGTCTAATCCTCTCTCGCACTTTGTCCCCAGCAGCCTCTGTTTGAGGCATAACACTCCCGGTAGAGATAACCTTCACCATCACAGCAATATAGTGTCAAACCCCCAGACTGAATACATCTTGGTAATACAAGACAATTTTACATGAATTTCACCAAATGTCAGTCACCACTTGTGGTTTCAAGTAATCAACGTTTATGCACTGTGAACCCAAAAACGATTTGTAATTAAGCTTTTGTCCACAGGGGCATAAAATCACAAACACTTTAATAGACGTCCCATGCTACCACAATGCATCATTAATTTTATAGTACTTTTACTGAAATATTTTCCTTACTCTTTATGTAACAAGTAACAAAAGTAAGCATAAATTGTCCGAACACACCTTTCAGATCCAGACATCTGTCAAAAACCTCAAGAATATTCTTCAAATTTTAATAAAGCTGTTCGAGACTGTGCTTCTATTCGAAAATGTGCATTTCGTTGCCCTGTTTTTTTTAGCAGTTTGTGCCATTGAGCCCTCTTTATAGAATCCAAACATAAGAACATCAGCTCAGTTAGGTTCTGCTTTTCTTCTATTTTCTTCAGTCCAGTACAGTCCAGTGTTGCTCCAGGGCATCTGTAATTACACACATACATAAATCGTATGACATGTCAGTGGAATTTATTTAGTACTGCATAATAAAGCATAAAACAACAATGGCTTTGTAATGTGCATTCTCTATTGATACAAACGCACGCCTAGATAGAAGTAATAAACCTTCAGCATCTGTCTGCCATTGAGATATGCTTCACTGTTGCTGAAAGAACTGCTGTACAAGCGTTAATGTGCAAGTTATGCGGCCTATACTCTGCATGTGGTTCTCTCCTTCATTTGAGAAATGAATACGGCTGACTACATTTCATATTTATAAATTTTGGGCAACAAGTGGTGGCTGAATCTGAACGTGATATTTCCACCTCACAAACTATGCTGCTGGCAGGGCAGCTGCTGCATGTTTTATTAAAGCCATTGCTTTTGAATTACATCCCTTTTTAATACATTGCTTATTCTTCATCAGGGTAAAATCAGTAGTTGCTAAATGTCAACACTGTGTCAGCACCATCAGTGCAATGTGTTACAAAAACATCTTTATTGCATAAGTTTATTATTAATCATTTCACCGTGCCTTGTAGGCCACAGTGCTTTTTAAATGCAAAACACAGCTCCCGAGAAAATACAAATGTAAATTTGCAAACTCAAACAGGACTGTCTTCTTACACATCACAATTAACACAAAAATATGACATTGTTTTTACCAATGCACATCTTAGTAAACCATATATGAGGTTCGTGGGTGAGTGCTTTCAGCTAAGTTGTATCCGAAGTGCAACAGTTACAGTTTGGAAACACACTTGACACAATGAAAAATATTTATCGGAAGTGTTAATGAATGTCTGGCATAATGGTGTAGAGGTTAGTGCTGTCACCTCACAACTCCAGGGACTTTGGTTCTTCCCATGGTTGTGTAAGTTTTGTCCAGTTTCCTCTCAAATTCAAAATACATGCACAAGGTGAAGTGGTGTCTCTAAAGTGTCTCTGGGTGACTATGTGCTTGTTCATTTGCCCTGCATTGAATTAGTGCCCTGTCCAGAGTTGGTTTATGACTTATATTCTGTGCCGCCAGCTAGAAATGTAACAAACAAAGGGTTATGGTAAGGGTTAACCAAACTGGATTGCTAATACATTGCAAACAGAACTGTAGTTCTAATGTGTATTGATTTTTTGCATATTTCGATATTAACATCTTAAAGTTTGTAATAGTAAAGTCAAAATGTAAATTCAGTCATGCCAAAAGGTAAAATTGAGTAACCAAAGTAGGCATGGGTGGCATAGGCTCAAAAGGTACAAAGATTTTGTATGCAAACCACAAGTGGCCATCAGAAGCAACATTGAATTATTTATGACATATTATTTTCAGTAAACAAAGCCTTCAGCTATCTAAGAGAAATGAAGAAAGAGCTCTCCACTGGAACATCTCTGAACTGATGACTCTGGGCAGAATTATGTTCATCTGTGTTGATACTCCATCAGATTTGAATGATGTTCTGGCCAGTATCATATCACAATTTTGACATGTGACTGAGACGGTGGTCCATGCCACTGAGGTTTTAATGTACTACAGATTTTGGGATTTACTCATACACACAA
The DNA here is from genome assembly GCA_034780255.1 of Parotocinclus maculicauda. Classification (NCBI taxonomy): domain Eukaryota; kingdom Metazoa; phylum Chordata; class Actinopteri; order Siluriformes; family Loricariidae; genus Parotocinclus; species Parotocinclus maculicauda. Next base: position 10,059 of record JAUZSU010019433.1, read on the forward strand.
AAAAATGCTGAACAGCGCAGTGGTGTGAGCGGTTAGTGGAACACCTGTACATCAGGAACACCGGAGATCCCCGGTTGGATCCTGACCTCGGACACTGCCTATGTGATGTGTGCACGTCTTGTATCAAAATAACCTTGCTGTTGTCACAAATGTCTTGATGTGTGGTTAAATAAGTAAATAAACAGCGCACAAATAATACAGATCTGTAATACCATCTTTGGTGGGCTTCCGAATAATAACAAATCGTACACAATAACAAGTGACTGTATACTCAATATACGACAGTAACAAACTGTTAGTTTTGTAGTGTTTCCAACTCAACCCTAATCCAAACCCTAACACCTCTGCTACAGAGTGCATCAATAAGGGTACATGGGGTGAAAATCAATACATTACAATTATCTAAAAATAATTCAACTATCACTAACATTCAACATTCCATAGATGAAGTATTGTATTTTATATTAATGAAAAATGTGTGGATGTATGGCTTTTAAAAATGTATTCTCCATGTGTAGACCTACACTCTGCTGAACTAGATGTTTCTAGGACCAATCTCAGGTTGTTGGTGAAAAATCACTGAGACATAAGTTCAGTGCTGCATGAAGCTCCAATGCAGACGACAGTGCATAGGTATAATCAGTGGCGATTGCTCTAAGACTGCAAGGGAAGCTTAGCTTCCCCTAAAATGTAAAAAAATAAGTGATCAAATATATACTGTTGTGTGTACATGTCATTGACTAAATATGCGC
>JAUZSU010019444.1:0-10809 GCA_034780255.1 Parotocinclus maculicauda
CTTACTGGTGCAATGTGCAATTAATGAAGATTGGCCACCAGGCTGGTCCAATTTAGCCATGAAACCTCCTACACTAACATGACAGGTGTTTCAGTTTCATTGTCCAACCCCTGTACATGTTCTTGTATATTTTAAGGCATATTATTACATCTAATACCTACTACAAGGTAAATGAAAGGTAAATTATTGTTAAAGTGTATTGTTCAGGGAATAATGACCAAAAACGTGGACAAACAATACATAGGGAAAACTAGAAGTCCTGGAGGGTTTGAAGATTGATGGAATATTGGGAGGTAGCATATGATACGTGTAGTGCTGGGCAAGTGGAAAATTCAGTTTGTATCTTGACATGTTCTGAAAATTTCTTCCCAAATCTTTTCAACCTTTTAACTAAAATTACAATCACAAGTGTATAATTAAGCAACAATACACAACAGGAAGTGCTGAATTGTAAAAAAAAAAAAAAAAACTATATAGAAATACATTTGACTTTGCGCTGTGTTCTCTGGGAATAATTAGCACTATCCTAACCAGAGTTTTTGTGTAGAAATGTGTGAGCTATATATTTAAGCTATAAAATAAAATACACTCACAGGCCACATTATTAGGTACTCATAGGTGTTCAATTGCAAATATCGAATCAGCCAATCACATGGCAGCAGCTCGAGGTGTTTAGGTATGGGTCGGGACAAACTGCTGAAGTTCAAACCAAGCATCAGAATGGGGAAGAAAGGTAACTTGTGACTTTGAACGTGGTAAAGTTAATGCAATGGTTATTGGTGCTTGACGGGGCTACTATGCAAGCAAGGTGTACCTAATAAAGTGGCCAGTGAGTGTGTGTTATGACACACTATCATATAGTTCTAAAAAGTTTTTTAGGACACTTTTTATGACATATTCATACGTAGTCAGCATTTAAAGTGTAAATGGAAGAGATTTCACAACAGGAACATGTTTTCACTCGTTCTAATCAAAATTAGATGTAAAATTGGTCAAAAAAGTCATAGTTTAAAACGTTTAGGCTGGTTAAGATTTTGCATTGGATCTTCCAAATCTAACCCAGATGTATGAGACAGGGGTGCCTGCTGTGCTTTGTGATTTAAGAAACTGTCTCCTGTGGGTAATACCATGGTCCTTGACGAGCGTTTCCATTTCCTCCAGGATGCCTTTGTGCCACTCTGTGATGTCGACATGGAGCGAGTAATCACAGCATGACTTGCTGTCAGCCCACTGATGCCACTGATTAAACGCTGCTATCAGTCCGGTCCCGAGTTCAGGAACCACATGATCGACTGCACACAGAATCAGATTAAAGCAGGATACGTGAATTATAGAATCATAAACTGGACAGAGCAGTGAAATCTTTTTTTTTTTAAATTGAATTAAGTACAGAGTACTTAATACTCTGCATGATATACTGCACAGAAAGCATCTGTTAGTCATGACGTACAGGATTTCAGGATTTTTACTACAAGCACTGATGTCTAAAGTCATGATTTATACTTAAACAGCAACACCGTCTTCTAAGGCTTTTTATTTTCCAAAAATGTATTCTACTTTTTCTTTCGTCCATGCTCCTCGTTCTTCTTTTCTTTCCTTTTCATCTTTTGTACATTATCTTTCATTTTCTCTTTGTTTTTCTTTTCACCCCTCCTCCAATTTGTCCCGCTAATCCCTCCTTTTTTTTTTTTTTACACTTTTTGTCTACATTTTTTTCTGTACTTGTCGCTTTTCCTTTTATGTCCAAGGAAATGAAGAAAAAGAAAAACAAATGGAATGAAAGGAGCAATGAGGAGGAAAAAACTAAAACACATAGGAAAACTTCTCAAAGTAGAGAAAAGTTAAAAAATAATTCAACAAATAAATAAAAGTCAAGGCAATGCAGTGAAAGAGATAAAGAGAAAAAAGAACAAAATGAAAAATAATAAAAGGAAAGGCTAGAAAAGACATTAAGACATAGGAGAAAGTGAAAAAATAAATAAAGAAGAGAAAATGAATGTAAAAAAAAAAAAAGAGGGAAGACAAAAAGGAAGAAAATAAAAAACTGAAAAAAAGACACAAAAGGACAGGCAGCAAAAAAGAAGCCACCCAAGAGTTTAGAACGTATAAATCAGGTTGTGGACTGTTTAAATGTGCTTACAAAAACCCTGCACACACACACACACACACACACACACACTGGTGCAGTGTGAGATCTTATTGTGCTATCCTCATGCACGGCTCACTGAATCAGTTTCCTGTGACTCTGCTGCAGTGTCATAAATCAGAGTGACTTTATAAACTCAGCACAAATACACAACAGGGTTTATCACAAATACCCAACAGAGTTCAGTCTGATTACACAGTGACATTCAGTACAAATAAGCAAAACAGTTCAGATTTGTACCAACAGAAGCAGCATTCTGAAGTAATTTTACTGTGGATCCTGTTTTATCTCAGTTTAAGCCTAAATGAATAAAGAGAGTTGCGTTTATGGCGCTGTACTCACTGATCATGGTGGTTCCTCCTGCCAGTGCGGCCCTGGTGCCCTGATAAAAATCATCAGCCGCTGTCATGCCTCGGTCGGGCATTTGGAAGCGTGTGTGAACATCAATGCCCCCTGGTATCACCATGCGGCCGTGAGCATCGATGGTCTTCACCCCGCCTGGAACGATCAGGTTCTCTCCAATCTGCCTAAAGAAGAAAGAGAAAAGAAAAAAGTAATAAGAGAAACAGACCAAAGACGAATTAAAGAAAGGTAAGGAAACAGGAGGAGAGACAAGAAGGAGGGGAAAGAAAGATAGCCATGAAGAATAGGAATAAAAGGAGAAAAAAAAAAGAAAAACCACAAAAAGTAGATAAAAATGAAAAGTATGAAAAAGCAAGTACAAAGAGAGGAAAAGAGATTAGGCAAAGAAAGAAAAACAAAATGATATATGAGGAAAGGGAAAAGGAGCATCAGATAAAAGAATGCAGAGACAATAATAAACATGATTTTAAAAAGTATGAGGAAAAGTGAAAAGTGAAAAAGAAAGAATGAGAAAAAGTAAAGGAGACACAACAGTGAAGAGAAAATAACAAAAAGAAAACAAAAATCAATGAAGAAAGGAGTGGAGATAAAATTATTCAGTAACATAATTGAAAAATTGAAAGGGGAAGAAAACGAATAGAAAAGAAAAACAGCAAAATGAAAAGATTTGGGGAGGGTAATACAAAATGAAAAGACAGGGAGAATTATAGTAACAAAAAGGTGTGAATAAAAAGGTAAGGAAAAGCAAAGCAAAGAAAAAAAAAAGAAAAAAGGAAAGAACCGAAAAGGAGAGTAAAGCAAAAAGAGAGAAGGATTTTAAAAAAGAGAGAAATGGAAACGGAAAGGAAAAGGATAAATACGGAAAATGCAAGGCAAATTCCTTTTAGAATGAACAACTTAAAACCTTAACCAGTGTTACACTAACTAACACACACACACACACACACACACACTTACTTAATGAGTCCATCCTCCATGTAGATGTCTGCTGAGAAGGATTGGTCATCATTCACGATCTTGGCTCCCTTGATTAGGAGACGCTCACTCTGCAAAAAAAATAAAATAAAAAATAAGCCATACACCTTATTATTAATATTAACACAACACAAACATTAACACAACAGCTGCAGTACTATATTGTCATCATTGTATCACATGTACAAACATGAAACATGTAAGATCAGGTTTTTATTGTAATGTCAGCCTTGTGGGTGTTTGTGTAATTTATCAAATTCTAACTGCTAAACCAGAATGAAAAATAATATCCAATTTTATGCAAAATGACAAAATGTAAAAGTTTACGTACCCGTGTTTAAAGTATAGCTTTAACTTGATGTCGAGTTAAATAAAGTAGTTAAAGGAGCTAAATAAAAATTAGACAAAAGCTAAAACAATCTGACATTTCTCTCTAAATGAAGCATCAATTCAAAAACAAAATCCCCTGTGTTCTCAGAACTTCACTGACTTTTTGTTCTTGGTTCTCATCAGCAGATCACACAGTGGCTACTAGATGCATTTAAACTTGTAAACATGATCAGGATGAGCTGCTAAACACAAAACTGAGCATCAGACTGGAGAAAAATCTGCGATTCTGAACATGGCATGGTTGATGGTGATCGGCTCCGACAATGATTTCAGGATCTGCTGATCTACTGGGATTCTCACAAACAGCGTCATCTTTAGGGTTTACAAAGAATGGTCAGAAAAAGAGAAAGTATCCAGTGAGGCCAGTTCTCTGGGTGAAAATGCCTTGTTGATTCCAGAAGTCAGAATAGAATGACCAGACTTAGACAAGCACTCGTTACAGTCGAGGTGAGCAGAGGAACACCTCTGAAAGTACAATACGTCAAACCCTGAAGCAAATGGCTACAGCAGCAGAAAACCACACCGGGTTCTGCTACTGTCAACTAAGAACAGGCAATTGAGTCTCCATTCTCATTCATTCCATACTGAGACACAGACTGGCCTTGTGAAACAAGACTAGCACTATGAGACAAGGACAGCACTGCGAGACGAGGTTAGCATTGTAAAAAAAATGTTAGCATTAACTGCTTCCTAATGTTTTTATTTGCATTTGCATTTAGCAGAAGAAACAGAGAATCACAAACATCTGCTTTGGACTAGCGTGTTGGCTAATGCTAGCTGTAGTCTGTCACTGATTACAGAGCAGAATGGTTATCATGCTCAGAGCTAAGTGTTTTGTGTTACACATTTTGGCCTCGGTGTTGTGTTGTGGTTCCGCAGTGAGACCGTTTCCTTAGTAATGTTCCCATCAGGATGAATGATGAGAAGGAGCTCAAGTTCAGATGAAATAAAGCTAAACCACAAAGCAGCTAGCTCTAACTCAATCCTGTACAACACACCACTCTCCCACCCATCCACACACACACACACACATCTCTGAAAAGAGAGCAGGATCCATTCTGGTCACAAGGTCCTCTGCATGGTCCTCACACAAAGGCGTCTCTGTCCCGTCCCCGATGCTCTGCATGCTTAATGGCAGCCTGGCAACTCAGTCCAAAGTGAGCCTGGACTCCCACCAATAACGCCATGATCAAGCAAAACAGGGCGACTCCCACCCCAGCTCGAAATTCAAAGAAAGTACAGCCTGCAAAAGCCGAAGCAAAGCGGACAAAGTCAAATCCATATTATGTTGTGTTACAAAATTAAATGAAGCTCAAGCAACCTCAGCAGAGGAAAAACTTAAGAACTGGGTTGAACTTTATTTGCGGCATAGATTCAATAAGGTGTTGGAAACGTTCCTCAAAGGTTTTGGCTGCTGCAGATTTCTCCACAACATTCCAAAGGTGGCTCTCTATTGGAATGAGATCTGGTGACTGTGGGGGCTGTTTCAATACCAATTAAGTCATGTTCGTGAACCAGTTTGAGATCAACTGACATGGTCCATTATCCTGTTGGTGGTAGCCATCAGAACATGGTACGCTGTGCTCACAAAGGGGTGCACATGGTCAAATCCAATACTCACGTGGGCTGAGGGGACTCAAAAGATACCATTACACCACCGCCACATCAAGCCAATGGTTTTTATTTGTCACATACACAGTCACACGCAGCCAAGATGCAGCCTGAGCTGGTGATACAAAGCAGGATGCATCAATGATGTCTGCTTCTAGGTTCAACATTTTGTGATTTCAGAGATCTGCACACCTCGATTGTAACAATGTGAGTTTCTATCAAATCGAGCCAGTCTGGCCATTCTCCTCGGATCCTCTGGCAACAACAAAACACCCAGAGAAGTGCCCTCACTAGATATTTTCTCTTTTTCTGACCATTCTTTGTCAAACCTGGAAATGGTACTGTGGGTGAAAATCCCAGTAGACCAGCAGATACTCAGACCAGCCCAACTAGCGCCAATCATTCCACGCTCAAAGTCACTTAAATCACCTTTCTTCCCCATTCTAATGCTCGGTTTGAACTCAGCAGGTCGTCCCGATCACATCTACATGCCAAAATGAGTCGCTGCCAAACGATTGGAATGAATGACTGAGATGTTTCAGCCCCATCTTTTTTAACAAATTTAATTATTCCACATCAGTCCAGAGCAACATGCCAGACCAGGGATCCTTAATAATATCCACAGAGGGTTGGCGTGTCTGCTGGTGCTTTGCAGACAATCTTGAAGAGCGTAATACAAGCCAAATACGTTTTACAAAGATTGCTACTGATACTGAGGATTATACAAGTCAGGCTTAAAGTACAGTCTGCATCTCTTCAAGTTTGTCTTGCAGCAGCTTTATGATAGCATTGGATGCTTCACACATGAGAACATATAAGGAAAGCCACACCGAAAATGTCCCGGTATTCTCTGCATATGGAAGAGTTTATCTATGGTAACTCTGGAACTAAATGAACACCGATGTCGGAGCGTAACATCGGTATGTTCTCGAGGGAGATTCCAGGAACAGTTCAGCACATGGCATGAGATCACCTCCACAGAGTCGTTATGAGCTGGTACTGTTGTGGAGGCTACGTGTTTTGTGATGGCTTAAAAGAAACTGAAGTGTTAAATTAGAGATACAATCAAAGCGATGATTTACGAGCTTTCTCTGTACACACATGGATGAATGATGGTTATGTTTTGCATTGATTATAAACTTTTACTGATTACTTTTAAGGCTATCCATCACCCCTCCCCTCCATATCTCACCAGTCTCCTTCACATGAACAAACCCAGTCGAACTCTCAGATCTTCGTCATCCACTACTCTCAATGTCCCCCTAGCCCGGTTGACCACCATGGGTTACAGAGCTTTCAGCTCTGTTTTATTTATGTTTTATGTTGTATGTAGATATCTTTTGTTTGGATTTTAGTCTTTTATGTATGGTGACCTTGAGAGTCCTGAAGGGTGCCTATAAATACAATGTATTATTATTATTATTACTATTGATGTCCTAGACAGAGGAGGCCAGGATGCCATGTAGAGGTAAAGTTATGGGTATGGTTAAAAGGCAATGTAACAAACTGGGGTCCATTCAGGGAGTACTTTCACTTGTTCCCACTTAATTGTGAAATAGTCTCAGGACCTTCCCACAGCCCTATGACCCTAACCAGGATAAGTGGGGTCAATAGAGGTGTAACATTTCATCGCGATGCAAAAACGTCACAAAGTGCATTGTGTAAATGTCACAATGTCATTGTGGAGATATCTCGGGTTCTCTTTTTGGACATCTAATGCAGTTCCACTTTTTATTACAATTATGTAATACCAGTGTTTCCTAGTTTATTAAACGAAAATCAGCAAAGTGAGGACGCTATATTTATTTAAGTATTTATACACTATTTTAGCCTTAGAACTAACGTAGCGACTCGGGCGGGCGATGCTCTAGTCTTACTTCTCGTTTTTGGTGAGTATTCATCCGCTGAGTAAATACGCTATTTACTGTCAATCGTAATATTTTATGATTTATAACATTCCTTTATTGTTAGAATTAATATTTTTAATATATTTCTTATAAACTGTGATTTTTTTAAATGTAAAAGTTCATCAAATACATGTATATGTATACGTAAACTATACCACCCGTACTACACATGTGCAGATAGAGTTTCGCAAAAACCTGGGAAACAGTGAAAATCTGCGATACATTTTTTCCAATAATATTTTTTGAAAACCCACGATGCACCAAGTCCGTTCTTCAATGGAACTGATGAGATTTGCTATTTATAAAAGATATAAAAATAAGTGGACACTTCAAATGAAATATCCCCTCATTTCTGTGAGCAGTGTGTTTCAATAGCACTTTTTCACACATGTACTGACATACTGAGCACGATAACAAGGGCTCGTTTTTATTTAAGATAGCATCAATAGTTATTGATATTTGTAGTTATTTAAATTATTTCATTGCAGTCCAAATTGATTTGGTTTTAAAACGCATACAAGAAATGTGCTGTTTTGCGTTGTGTACTCTTAGACATGGAGAAGAGAATACTTTATAAAGAATGTTAATATAATCACGGTGAAAAAAATTAGAGTGTATTATTAAACCTCTAGGTGTCAAAATAGCCCTCAGGAATCATGGTGCAGAGTCTGACGCCTAATCTAAAAGTCATTCAGCACAAGCGTTGTTACTTAATATCACTGATGCTGCGTCATTTTACCTGGTTATTAATATGATACCCATTAAAAAGCTAAAAAAAAAAACACTTATCTAAACGAGAGTTTAGCAACTTCTATACATAGTTGATCGCTGTTTTGGTCACACATACGTGCATGTTAAATGACGGTGATGATTTCATCTAAACCAGAACTACACCTGTCAAGCCAAATTCATCCAAAAGCGCAAATTCTGCACAAAAATGTTACTTTTGGCAGATCACCTGTGGGCCATGTGCAGCCCAGAGTCGGAATGCCTTGATGAACTTTGTTGTTGTTGCTGGCATAAGCTGGGCCAGATCTGGCCCATAACACACTTAGCATTTCCAATTGAGCCACAAGTTCTTACCCTGAACCATAGCTGGTTCAGACCGGTCTGCTGTCAGGGCTGTTACTACTTACCGGTACTGAGCTACAAATATTTTTCTAACACAGTTCCTCGGATGTACAAAGATAAAGAGGTACGGTGTATTTTGGCCACCACTAATGATTTATTGGGACTGTGGTAGCCTAGTGGTTAAGGTACTGGACTATGGACCAGAAGATCCAGGGTTCAAATCCCACCTCTGCCACAGTTGGGCCCCTGAGCAAGGCCCTTAACCGACCATTGCTTGAATTGTAAGTATTATTTGTGAGTCGCTCTCGATAAGGGTATCTGCTAAATGCCGTAAATGTAAATTTATGATCTTGCTAAACTTCAAAACCATACATGATTTTTTAATATTTATTTATAATATATTTTATTACTGGTGGTCATCTAGGACAAGGTAGTGATTCAAAACATTCAAAACATTGTTACATTGGAACCAAGCAAACGTTACTGAAGTTTGTTTACAAAGTTTGCACTTTAAGTTTGTTGTGGCGCTAGATTGTCATCAATAAATAATTCAGATTTTTGCCAGATCGCCCACCCCTAGCCTGGACATGGCTTCAGTCCAACTTAGCTTTCCATAACCAAAACTGGATTCTCACTCTGTCCCCCACCTGAGATCTTAAACCAGGACCTCCAGAAATGCCTTTTCCCGTAGTTGCCCATCACCTCAGAGACGGCAAAACTGGGGGAACATGTTCATTATATCTAGTCACTCAGTCACGTCCCATACCTGTTTAGTCCAATTCAGGGTCAAAGGGGGGCTGGGCACAAACGGAACCAAGCACAGCCAGGGAGCCAAATGAACACACACCTCACTAACACTGGATAAATTTAGAGACATCAGTTGACCTAATGCATGTTTTGAAGGATCATGCAGACATGGGGAGAACATGCAAACTCCACACAGGCAGCTCAAACTTGCTTCTCTACAGCTATGAGGCAACAAATCCAACCACTGTGCTGCCCACTATGATTAATACCTTCATTAATTCAAATTTAAAAACACAAACCATGTTAGTCCAGGGCAGGTAAACAAAACACTATGATAAGAATCTCAAAGTTTCCATTTTGTTCACTACAAATGAGTAAAGATATTAAACTGTTTACATTCTCTTTCATCACTCTTGCTCATAAGCACATATATGATGCTCTCTATGAAAGCTATTGTTGGGCTTATGAACCTGGACTCCCTGAATAAGAAGGTCACCTGGAATGCAGCCATGAAATCTGGCCATAAGAACCGTAACGCCACCCGTATCAGGCTCATTTCCAAATGAGATAATCGTTCTCTTAGGAGTCTGTGCGGAAAGGTTGGCGCACGTCCCTGGAGTGGAATGCAAGGACAGAAAAGACATTTGTGTCCACATTCGCAGACTAAAGCAGATAAAGACTGGATAAGCAGCTTGGGGTTTTATCCTTGCTGCCTGATAGCGTTTTTCCACTGAGCGGTGCAGCTACAGAACTGTTACTAATTTAAATCCAGAACTATTTACAAGCAGGACATGCACAAGGCGTTTCTTCCATCATACAGCATCACTCTGGAATGTAGGAAGACAGGAGTTCTGTTCACTTGTACTCAGAAATCAGACATTTCCTGCATTTGCTTGTTCTTAGAAGTCTGATATTCCCCAAATGCTACACCGAAGCTGAATAGTACTTAAATGCAGCGTTCGCTTGCACTTAGAAACAGAGATATTCCCTGAATGCAGCGTTCACTTACACTTAGAAAAAGAGATATTCCCTAAATGCAGCGTTCATTTACACTTAGAAACAGAGATATTCCCTAAATGCAGTGTTTACTTACACTTAGAAACACAGATATTCCCTGAATGCAGCGTTCACTTACACTTAGAAAGAGAGATATTTCCTAAATGCAGTGTTTACTTACACTTAGAAACAGAGATATTCCCTAAATACATCATCAATTATACTCAAAAACAGAGATGGTCCCTAAATGCAGCATTCGGTCAACAATTTGTTTCGCAGCATATAAACGGCACATAACTTTACTCAAGAGCAGAAATATTGCCAAATGCTGCATTTACTTGAACTCAGAAGTAAAATAATCTTTAAAATAAAAGTTTCATTGTGCTCAAAGTTCAGAACTTGCAAATGAATAGACATTCTGCGCATAAAATTTATTTAACACCATTTATGGATTGTGGTGGCCTAGTGGGTAAGGTACTGGACTATGGACCAGAAGGTCCAGGGTTCAAATCCCACCTCTGACACAGTTGGGCCCCTGAGCAAGGCCCTTACCCCACAATTGCTTGGACTGTAAGACTGTATTAATTGTAAGTCGCTCTGGAT
>JAUZSU010019455.1:0-10808 GCA_034780255.1 Parotocinclus maculicauda
GTGTGTTCTAAAAACAAAGATTTCTGAAAACATAAAATTGTTTGTTTAATTGAAAAATAAATAACATTTCAGTACATCCAATGTCTTAATTTGTTGTTTTACAAAGTAAAGGTCAATCATGAAGTTTTTAGTCTTTTAAACGTGGTAAGACTTATGGTTTATTAATTCAAGAATGGTATCGGATCGCTAATCGGCCGATACGCAAAGTTTATATATCGGTATCGGAACTGAAAAAGTTGGATCGGTGCATCCCCAATACAGATGATGCGATCCCACTCTATATTGATCATCAACACCGCTGCAAACAAAGGTGATGGCTGGGTGTCAATTGCAGGACATGTAATGAGCTGTGACAACAAATTTCCGCTAAGTGTCTAGAAAGGGTCCGGGCAGAAACAGGGCTGTGTAGAGAAGATGCCACCTGTGTCTTGATGATGGGTAACGTTTGTGCATGTTAGTGGATCCTATCTAAAAGTAGGCCGTCTGAACCAAGTTTGTTCATAGTGTGTGCAAGGTCTCACTGAACCACTGCTCACAACAGCTCCTGACAGTCAGGTCAGAAAGGTGTAGATGGCAGACAATTAATCTAAAAAACCATCCTGTTTTACTCAGTCCAATGATGTGCCCCCTTTAAGTGTCTGTCAACCAAGGATATAGTATTCAATTTCGTCGTAGAGACATATCTATCTCTCACCAAGAGGTACAAGTAACATCTGAGAGTGTTTTTATAGGGCAGCAGCTTTTACACACTCTTGTGGCAAGACTCTGTGTCTAATCAGACCACATCTTTAATCATATGCAATCCACCGAAGACGCATCTGCCCACCAAGCTTTGCAGCAATACAACATTTTTATCTGGGTGCCTTATTTATTAATTTTTTGTCATTGTTTTATACATATACTGCACAAAAGTATTGGACTGGACCCAAAAACTTCAAACTTAATTATTAAGATTAATCACTCACAAAGTATTCAGAATAACCCTCTCCATTTACCTTCATTCCAATATTTGTAAGCTTTAGCATATCTTATTTTTTTCCACATTTTTTGCAAATAGTGACATACTTAATGTCAGCTCATATGTCATTAAAAAAACAACTGAAAAAAATATCGTAGAGGATACATATTGCACACCCCATGTCCTCTGGCAGGTATATTTGAGGTCTAGGATACTGTGCAACAGTTTCTATCCTCTGGCTGTTAGACTTTAACTCTGCCCCCTCCACCCTGGACTCTACACCTAATAAACACAAACATATCATCTGATCTTTTCTGGGCTTACACCCATGGTCACTACAAGATCCCTTTAATTACAATACCCTGCACCTAGCTTACATTCCAACCAGTGACTGTATCATACTTTAATTACTATGTACCTCATTTACAATGCATCCAGTGACTTGCATAACTACTCTTACACTCAATGTACAAACCTGTTTGGTGCACTGTGTAAGTAAATATTCCATTGTCTGTCACAAATCCCTACCTTTGTAGTCCCTTGTAAACCTTGCACTGTTATGTCTACCGCACAGTAAAGTATGCACAAATAACGTGTCACAAGAGCTTACAAGGTAAAATGTCAAACAGCAATGCACATGTCCAATTTGTATCAGATTTGTGTATTCCTAAAAAAAATTCATTGAACTAGAAGAATGACAAAAAATATCACCTGTGCTGCATCAAAGCGGTCAATTCCAAAATGGAGACGTCTTAATGGTCAACTGAAAAAGACAAAATACAAACATCTTAGAAAACACCCCAAAATGGACTAATAGAATTAGTGTCCAACTTCCAAATGCAATAAAGAATTACCGTGTTCTCCAGATAATCTTCATACAGTCAGAAAGTTACCCAACTTCTACTAATAGAACAACTAACTCAGCACAGTAGGAAACTAAGCAAGAGTAAGTAAACCTTTAAAATGCATCAGTGTTTCCTTTATCCACAGCATGACGTGGTTTACAAGTTCCGTGCCTACATTTTAAAGCAAGACCAACGAAGACAAGCACACAAGAGCACCAGCTTAAGTGCAGTAACCAGGGTTTTCCCTGAATAGAGAATTATGAGGAGGTTGCCTTCATCAAATTGTGTGTCACCTCCAACTCTTGTTCTCTTTCTAAATAGTTTTGCACGCTTTCTCTTAAAACTGCAGTTGTGGCTTTCGTCAGAGTGGCGGCACTGTATCGCAATCAGCACAGTGCTTCGGGAAGACTAAGATGTGCTGGGAATTCTCCTCAAGGAATTTTCCCAGAACAGAGACGTCACCTGTCTTTTCTTTTATTTATGCAGCATTTCAGGCAGGTGAATATTGTTTCTTTTACATCCAAGCATGTCCGGTTTCTTATCATAAATGGTACATTTCATCAGTGTAACATTTTCAGCTTTGCAGCAATTACTTAAAGCAAGTTTGCGAGGAAGAGAATTGCAGTTGAAATGGTGCAGATGAAGCTGCAAGATGCTGCTGTTGCTCAAGTTTAAGGGGAGAGCAATACTTGACACTGTGAACTAAAGGTTTTCTGATTTTGTTTCTGTTACTTATATTACATACAAATGTTGTGTATTCTCTGGTTATGTTCCAATATATGGCCATTATACCATTGATAAAATAAATGGAATATCTAATGGTGGCATTAGACCTTTGAACAGAACTGTCTCCTAGCCTTGACTAATGAAATTAATGAACACTGGGAGGCAATATTAACAACCTCTCTGCTCAGTCACAAGATTTAATTAACTAAAGAGAGGAAAACAACATAAATACTCCCCTCAGAGCTGCAGACTCAGCAAACACACCACTCACTCCCAGCTTACAGCAAAGCAACTATACATCTTTTGTTAAAAACATTCACAGTAGAGATGCACAATTGGCTGGTGACCGGAATCAACTGGGTTTCAGTGTGATCGGTCACAACAGGTAATCAGCCGATCAGTCTTGTATAACCGATTCGGTCATAGATAGCCACAAACACGACCACACGTGAAAGACACACTGCTTTCAATAACATTCATTCATTATTCAACCCTGCTTTAAACATTTAAACAAATCTTTTAAATAGATTGGTGCTGACACGCATTGATAACAAGGAAGTGTTCAATTTCAGTTGTGCTCCAAAGAGCACTAAAGGGTATTTTCCTATATAGTGCAAAACTAGTGAGAGCAGTGGAATGGTGTTGTTTAGTTTGCAGCCATTACTTCAGTGTTGTATTTCTTCAAAGCAAGTGAGCTCTGTTTGCAGTATGTATGACGAAAGTAATCAGCGGAGAAAGAATTACGAAAACACTCAGAACAATAATGATGCCTTTAAAACAGCACTGAATATGAAGAATTTGGCAAAGCTGAAAAAGCTAGCATCTGCAGCTCTTTCTTTTCAATGGTAAAAGTTTTCATTAAAAGAAAAGTTGAGCAAAAATTGTTTTTTTTTTTTTTTAATGTTCAACACCATTTTCCTGGAGTTAAAAAGATAATGGAAGTACATCTCAAGCAAGATCAGAAATGAATATTCAGATAGCAGGAGCACCATTTCCATCACCTCTTGCGTGAAAATCATGGCCATCATGACATGAAATATGCGTGACAGAGTGACCATGTGCTAGTCCATCATCTTGGTGACCTGGGTTAGAGCCTGCCCTCATGTGCTCTTCAGGAGAGGAACGCTTCCCTCAGATCGTGACCAGACAAAATGCGGGTCCTATGAGAACTCTTAACATTAATAATGTCTGTGTAATCACCTGTTTTACTCTGAGCTAATCCGGAAATATTCTATTGCACTTGTGTGTACATGTAGTAGAGGAACAGTGGTGCAAGTGATCAGCGCTGTCACCTTACAGCTCCAGGAATCACTAATTTGATCCCCAACTCCAAGTTCTCCTCAGGTACACAACAACTTTCTCCGGGAACCTCCCACACCTCCCAACGACATGCATTAGATTACGCAATGGTCTTCCTACTTTCCCTCAGTGTAAGTGTGTTTGAGGAGTGCTGTTGTAATCTCCCTCAAGAATATAGCCATAGAGCATCTTCATTCATTCATTTATTCTTGTCCACTGAGTCCTAGTCCAAGTTAAAAAGACTGAGAACATCAATCAACCCAACACTCGTCTCTGGACTGTGGACAGAAACTTAGGTAGCACAAGTGAACCACTTGGACACTGGGACGATGTGCAAACTCCACCCCAGGGTCCAGGGTCCAGATCAAACCCAGGAATCTCAGAGCTGTGATTAGACAGTGCTAACCACTACACCACAGTGCCACCCTAAATGTGGCGCACAACATATGTACAAGTAGCATTTAACTAAATCGTACATCTTACCGGGATTTCTGTTGATAAGCCATAGACTAGTCACTCCCTTTAGTCACTATAGCTATAGTTAAGAGGCATGCACAAGGCCCAATAGTGGCTTTTCAAAGCAAACTTCTAGGTTATACGTCTTGCTTATCACAAAACTACCACTGCAGAATCCCAAAGTTTCATTATTTAATAATTAGCAAAAGGTATGCCAAATTACAGAAACGGAAAGTGTGTTAATTTCCTGTGTAGTCTCCCAGCCATACAGATCATAACTGCATAATAAGCCTCTCTAACAGAAGAATACACTGCACTCATGCTGGATATGTGCAACTTAGACTAATTGCTGAAAAAATTCACATTTAGTAGTTAAACACAAGGCATTCTGACAAATCTCATTTCATAACTTAGCAATGTAGACATGTCTAGTGACCTCCTGAAGTAGCAAGCATTTGTTGAATGAAAAATGCTAAATACTCACTGATATTTTGGCTTCTTTAGTCATATAACCTACTCATAATAATAAAAAATATACTGCTCACAATTTTTTTTAAACAATCCATAATTTTTGTGAGCAGTGTAATAATTGCAAAATGCAAAAAAACGCTGACATTTTCTGAACTATGTAATCACTTTAACTATGTTGCGTCACAACCTACCAATTTATCTTGAGTTGCCAAATCTTCTTGCAGTGCAAATCTGTACATTATTTAATTTCAGTGCTCAGTGACAGCTTTGAAGAAAAGGTAGTATGCAATGCTTTTTTGTGTCTTTTGTGCATGCGTGTGAGTGTGTGAGAGACAGGTGTGCATCACAAGGCACCCCTACACTACCTTCCACAAGAGGCAAATGTTCAGTGCAACCTCCTATAAAGATTTCCGTAAAAAAAGTCTGTGTAATTTATAATTACCACATTCAATAAACATGCTACATTTGAAATGGTACTGTGGTTCAGAAGTAGGAAAAATATTTAATAGATCTTAAACAAATGCGTATGCATATTTAAGTATTTGGATATTAAATTCGTTAATTAGGTATGAAATTTTTTATTTTGGTATTCAGATTTTTTTCCCTCCTTACCTTACCACACATGATGATGTGTTTATTAGCTGCTGTATTACTGCTTTGTACCTAAAAGTCTCACTGTTACATTGACTGAATGTAAAACAGTGTAAGAAGAGTTATGGAGTTGTTAATGTTTTCATACAGTAGAGTAGACTGTGATTTTCTGTCATGACAACTTGGCCTAAATAATTAAACGGCCTGTTCTTGCTTGGGGTACTTATTTTTTTTTATAAGTGACTAAACACCACACATTTGTACATACTTGTAAGGTATAAAAATTGCTCAAATAGCATGGTGGCCATGCAGTGAGCTATAGTTTTGGCAGCGCTACATTATGCATTTCCTGGAAATGAAACAAAATACTTAATTTAGGACTCAGACACTAGAACAAAGGACGACACTTTATATGGGTTTTAATCAAACAGAACACTAGAACAGAGCACAGAACTATTGGAGTTAGCACGGCGTCAAAAAACAGGAAGCAATAAAGACTTAATACACTCAGTTTCTGGACTGGTTACCAGCTTAACAAACGGTAGTGTCATTGGCGAGACGTTAATCAACGCCCAACAGGCCAGAAGACCACGGGGCTGTGGTTAAGGTACTGGACTCTGGACCTGAAGGTCCAGGGTTCAAATCCCACCTCTGCCACGGTTGGGTCCCTGAGCAAGACCCTTAACCCACAATTGCTTGGATTGTACGACTGTAATAACTGTAAGTCGCTCTGGATAAGGGTGTCTGCTAAATACTGGAAATGTAAATGTAAGAAGATTAGTATGTTCAGCTTTTTCTTGCTTGAGCTACACCATGTGGGTGTAGCTAACCATCGTTTATAGATCTGTTAAAAGTTTAGTGTGAAGATAAGAGCAAATTCTCTTTAACAAGTGTGTTTGCCATACCATATAAAACCCTTAACACACATTAACACACCACCACCACCACCACCACCACTTCAGTGTCACTGAGAATGATCCACCACACAAATAGTACCTGATCTGTGCTGGTCCTGAGGGGGTCCTGACCATAAGAGAAAAGAGTAAAGAGGAACAGTGTATGAAGAGAAAGAGAGAGACTACAGTCTGTAATTGTAGAACGACAAAGTGCAATGACCACTAAAAATGTAAATAAAGAATTTACAGAATGTACACTTAACAACACAGAATGCTTAAGACTTTAAGTACTGTATGTGAGCCAGTTGTGTTGGAGAGATTTGACAAGTTTGTTGCTGCATCTGATGAAATGATTGTGGAAAGAAAGGACAGTTCTGTGTAAAAGGACACCATTAGATTTGCTGTTTTAGTAATTTATAATGGGCATATATAACAAATATGTTTATTTAGTGATTTCTTGGCTGCTATCTTTAAAATAAGACCATTCCTAATTAGGGTTTTTGGACTGTAGAAGGTACAGCTTGGCATCCTGATGAAGCTGCCAGATGTAAGGGTAGGTCACACAAAAAAAACTTGCCAATGTAGCATATAGAAGCTGTTTTTTTGTATTTCTTTTCTCCAGTTTATAATACTGTATAAAATTGTCATGTTTTTCTGGTTATATCCTAATTAAGAGACTGAGAAATAATTCTGAAACAATAATATATATAATCTAAAGGCGGCCTATGACTTTTGCTCAGAATTGTGTATATATAAAGATCCTTCCTTAAGGAGAGGTCATTTAGAGGTTTGAACACCAGTCATGTTTTTTGTCCAACAAACCAGTAGGGGGAGTGTGGTATTCACTGCCCTTCATAGTCCTTCATAGCCTGAGTGCCCTGTAAGCAGGGAATGGATTGTGATAGACAGAGCAGTGGCAAGTGTGAGGGCTCCAGGGACATTCTTGTTCAAATTTTTGCATGGAGATTTGTATTCATTGCACCCCTGCTGTTATTGATATCATTACGCAAGGCACTCCAGCTGAGAGGGGTGACTCCGGATGGGCGGATAGGAGGTCATGGAGCCAACAGCCATAATTGGAAGCGACACTGGCTCCAGGTTGGCCAAGCATCCGCCGGAATTCAATCGGCGGTACACTTTCCCAGTCGGTGCATTAGATCAAAGATCATTAACTGCTAATCAAAACACATGAGCTTAAGACCCTCCCCTCTATGTGGTGCTTTGACGAAGAAGCTGCTGGTGACAGCTACTGAATCAGAGACGCACCGCCTCATGGAAAATGAACACCCTGTTCACAGAATGTCACTTTTATCAGGTTTTTTTAGTTTCCAATATTAATTTTCACGTAACATTACAGACCCACATTACACACATTTAATGTTTTCACTGCAAGCTAGTATGAAGAGTGGATACTTGTTACCCAGAGGGAATAATGAATGATGCTTTAATCCTTGCATAACTGATAACTTTTACAAGGTGTACATAATACACTAAAACTTTAATTAAATTAATTCTTACATTCAGAGTTACATAGCAGATTAACCTGTGATACATTTTCAAAGTGTATTCCATTGCTTTTAATGACAGTAGTTGCCAACAAATCCAAAAGATGTGCTCTTGGAAATTCGATCTGAGCTGTGCACTCTTGCTGAACTTGCTTTGAAGTGCTGCTTTTGGATCAGCCCCTCCATCCATTTTCCAAATCTCATCCACTGTAGTTTACTGACCAAAGCTGATTCTAGAGTTAGGGAAAATCCCCTATAGCAGGACCTCTGTCTTGGCTTGGGATGGCGTGGGGGGATTCGAAGCTCTGACCTAATAACCTTATTCTAATCCCATTTGGGCAGTGTCACTACTGCTTCATTAGGTCAGAAGCTCTACCTGCTAAGAGGAAAATGAATCTGAGCTTCTGGAAGTCAACCCTCAGTTTCCATTGCAGTTTGGCTCTTCGTTTTCTACTGAGCCTAAGGGAAACACTGCCATCCCGATATCAGCACTGACATATCTGTTTCTTTTAATCACACCCATACAATGTCATTTATTAATTTATAGCCATGTAAAAAGATCTCATATTGGGCCAGATTAGATTCTCCCACCTCCCACCTGTAGACAAATAGGTAAGAATAGTAAAGAAAGCATTTTCTTAATGTATAAAGCAATTTCAAATGTTCAAATGTCACATTTCATCTCCCTAGAAAATGTTTTAGTCTTTCATATGGGTTGCATGACTGCCATCTTTCTAGGCTGCATTTTCCTGACTTGCCTCAGGCATTCTATATGCATGAAGAGCTTGGGGAGGGGCAATGCTTATGGTGAGTGGGGGATGGGAAGACTGAAATATACCAAGTTTATGTAGTGGCCATTGCCCGAAATGCCAACAATAACCAAAACGAGTGCATAGATGTGGAGTGAAAGTGAGCGATGGGAGAATCGTAGGGAGACATGGTGGAAAAGGGAGGGAGGGATGTTGTGTTGGTGGGTCTATAGCCCATTAATCGTTTGTTTGAGTTTATGCCCTGGTGAGCATGTCATGTCTCCATTAGTAAGGTTTTGTTTCTTCCTTTCACCCGCCTTTTGGCAGCAGGGGGCTCTCACACATCCTACTGAACTGTTCACTGCTGTCTGGTGCCATACAGGCTGTCTGGTGCGTATGTGCAAGAGTTTATTAATGTGTGTGTGTGTGTGTGTGTGTGTGTGTGTGTGTGTGTGGGTGTTTATGTATAAATAAGAATTTGGAAAGTAATAGCCTTGGGTCAGTGTGAGAATGTGAAGTGAGTCGGTCTAACTATTTTGCTAGAAATGCCAAAACATTGTCATTATACTATAGTAAGTGTAGTTGGTTCAGTTTTAAACAAGAATAATTTAGTAGCTATATTTTAACACTGTTAGAAACATATCTGTACAAGCAGTTGACTGATACAGGTTCAAATCTGATCATTAGAAAACAGCTGGCCGATATATAATGTCAATATCAAAATATTTTTGTAACTGATAAAACTAATAATAATAATAATAATAATAATAATAATAATAATAATAATATGTTATAATATGGATAATAATATGGTCAATAATATGGATATGTTCGGAACACGGCCCCCATCTTGAAAGGTGCCATTTTGGATCAAAGGCAGGTTTTTCCAATGGGAAGGTATGCATATCAAAGAATACCAAACTTGTCTTAAAAATGTATTGCCATAACCAGATTTGCGGCTCAAAAGTTATGAACAAAGAAAGTTCAAAACTTTTGTTAACTGAAGATGGACCTCAAAAGGTGAGCGAATCATTACATTTATTTCTTTATGCTGATTAGACAGCATGATTATTACACAGATGTACCTTAGGCTGGTCAAATTAAAAGGCCACTCTAACATGTGCAGTTTTATCACACAGCACAATGCTACAGATGCCACTAGTTTGGCATGCTGACTGCAGGAATGTTTCCTGTGAACTGAATGTTGATTGTTCTACCATAAGCTGTTTCCATATGCATTTCAGAGAATTTGCCAGTACATCAAACTAGCCTCACAACCGCAGATTACATGTAACCACACTAGCCCACGACCTGCACATCCAGCATCTTCACCTCCAAAATCATCTGACCAGCCAGCTGTGCAGCTGCTGCAACAATCGGTTTGCATAACCAAAGAATTACCGAACAAGCTCATCTGCATGCTCATCGTCCTCTTTGGAATCTCCACCTGTCCGCAATTCGGCGTTGTAACTGACTTAAGCGGGCAAATGCTCACATTCAATGGCATATGGCATATTGTGTTCTCTTCATGGAACAATCCCGGTTTTTACTTTACAGTAAAAAACATTTACAGTAAAAACATTTTAATTTATAGCAATCGTGATTTCTATTTAAAATTTACTGCACTTCATAGAAATTGAACATGACTAGTTACACTGTTTATAATAAAACATGCACTTTGTCAGAGTTCTTCAAGTATTGATATCCTGTATTTATGTTTTCCCAAAAGCATACACACAGTGACAAAATTATCACAATACAAAAAATATCTTATTGCCCACCCCTATATCGGTGGTTTCTTGATTGGCAAATCAAATGTTAAATTAATATTTGACTCAGAGGAATTGAAATATGTTTTTTTTTAAATACACAAGCTTAGAGTGAACAGGCAAACCCCATACAGCCAGCATCCCATTTTCAAAGCATTTACATTTGAGCAGGATCAGTGGGGAATATCTGAAGCCTCATTAGGAATGCTCTACAACCAGTGGTACATACAGTCCTTTCACTTTGCAAGCCAACCCATAAACTTCTGATGCTTGTGCCTTTTACTGGAGTATTAATATCAGGTTGCTTCTTGTGAGTAAATGTAGTCCTTTCCAGTAAACTAGCTAAACATGCCTATTTTTAGAGAAATTTGTTTGTAGCTGATAGGGACACCCTGAGACATAGGGCAGCACGGTGGCTCGGTGGGTAGCACCGCCACCTCACAGCAAGAAGGTCCTGGGATCAATCTGTTAGGGTTCCTACCTCCCCCGGTGCGTTCAGCCGTCCTCGCCGGTCGCCATTACAGAGCCATCGGTGGGACGGCT
>JAUZSU010019466.1:0-10808 GCA_034780255.1 Parotocinclus maculicauda
GTAAATCGTACAATAAAGGTTTAATAAACATTTAATATGTTACATAGCACATCCTGTCTTGTAACATAGGGCATGTTTGTTTAATCTGACCAGCCGGTTATTACGACCAAAACGATCGCGTCCCGATGTGGTCCCATTAACCGGAATCGACTGTATACTGAAATAACAACTAATAAACTGATGAGGCAGAATACATTTTGATGATAATCTACTTAAGCTTCCTACACAGAAATTAGAAGCACAGATAATTTCTTCATTAATCCACTTTAGATAAGTGGACTCCCTCGGTGCACATGAGGTGATGAAATTGATGATTTTGTAACACAGTCCAAAGATTTTCACATTTGTTTTCATTTAAAAACCCAAGTCCAATGAAGTTAGGATGTGGTGTAAATCATAAATAAAAGCAGAATAGAACTGAAGTTGTACAACAAGCAATAATGGTAAAACAATCCCATACAAAGCTTCAACAATTAGTGTCCTCAGTTCTCAAACACTTTTTGAGTGTTATTAAAAGAAAAGGTGATGTAATACAATGTTAAATATGCTCCCGTCCCAACTTTTTGGAACATGTTGCAAGGATCAAATTCCAAATGCGTGAATATTTACGTTATTTGCGTTATATTTAAATATCTTGTCTTTGTAGTGTATTCAGTTAAATATGGGTTGAAAAGGATTTGTTTTTATTTATGTTTTACACAACGTCCCAACTGGGAATTGGAATTATATGTGGGGTTCTTTTCTCATTAGAACAGAAATATCCTGTACTGTTCTCGGTTGTACTTTGACTAGCCTGGCAGGACATCTAGACAGGGCACCAATCCAAACTATAGGGTACAAATGCTCACTCACTCATGCACACACTTACACATTAAAAGGAACTTTAGAAAAACAAGTTAGTCCAACATGTCTTTGGACTGTGGGGTGAAACCAGAGCACCTGGAGTAAACCCGCACGGACACCGGGAGGACTTGTCACCTGTGAGGTGACTGCAGTAACCACTGTCCCAATGTGCTGCCTTGTGACTAGCTTAATTACCATAATTAATCTAGAAGCTAAGCTTTTATTACCAGCACTGTGACGAAATTTTATAATTATTTTATCAGTAGGTTATTATTGTCTTTACAACAAACATTTACAACTGAGAATTAGCCAGTGTTAAATTTTACAACAATACCATAGTTAAGGACTGGTCAGACTTTTTCTGTGCTTCAGACAAGGTGTCATAAAACCACATTCTTTTGGCTAACCTTGTAGGACTCCATATGCTTGTGGGACTGTGGTGGCGTAGTGGTTAAGGTACAGGACTATGGTCCAGAAGGTTGAGGGTTCAAATCCTACCTCTGCCACAGCAAGGCTCTTAAACTACAATTGATTGGATTGTAAGACTATATTAACTGTAAGTCGCTCTGGATAAGGTCTGACATAAATGTAACCTTTATACAGTAGCTTGTAATCGTATAATAGGGATCATTGGAACCATGCTCTTGCAACCAGAGTATGCAGAAGGTGTCACAGAAGACAGCATTCTGCCAGAGGAAATAAGAAAAATCTAATAGGCTACACTTTCCTGTCATTATCTTCATGCTTCATTCCTTCAGCCCATCAAGACAAGTGTATTATGTTGCCTTTCCATCTCGCTCTCTGTCTCAGTGTTCCTATTCCTACCTCACATGGTAATTAAATGAACATTTACATTTGATTATTCTTCTTCGACAATAAGGAATAATTACAGCACAC
The DNA here is from genome assembly GCA_034780255.1 of Parotocinclus maculicauda. Classification (NCBI taxonomy): domain Eukaryota; kingdom Metazoa; phylum Chordata; class Actinopteri; order Siluriformes; family Loricariidae; genus Parotocinclus; species Parotocinclus maculicauda. Next base: position 1,741 of record JAUZSU010019466.1, read on the forward strand.
TGCAACACAGTCTGCTAAGATGGGTAAGCAAATATCACACTGTGAAATTATAGTACGGATGTATGTGTGTTTATGCAAGTGTCTGTGTGTGTGTTCCCAGATCTCTCCTCAGAGTTCACATGTTAAATCAAATGTATGAATAATTGTTTAAATGTTTGAGCCAAGGTATATTGCTTTTTTAAATCATTTTTGTTTTATATAAGCAACATTTTTCTTAAAGAGCCAATTTATTATTATTTTTTAACTCTGGTTTTGTCCCTTCTTAACACTGTCACGGTCCAGCGCCTATCATCTGTGCAACATACTATTTATAGCAAGCTCTAAATGGTGTTTGTAAATGTATGTGCCCGTTCCAGTGTAAGTAGTACTCTTTGTATGCCCCCCAACTTTCTGTATATTCTCACCAATAACTATATAAAAAGGTTCACATTCACTCATTGTGTCTCTGTTTTACTTTGCTTATCTTCAGTGTTGTTCATAAAACTGTCTACCAATGCATTTTTGGCTTCTGTCAAAGAAAAGTAGGTCCACTCTACCACATTATTGTATTTTCTATAATTTGTGAATTTCCATAAATTGAAATTGTGTATTCATTAGTGATGCTATGTAGAGGGTAACATTCCATTTGTGTTTTTAGCAGTGTCTAATGCATTTAGATATCTTTTGCCAGTCCTTTGAACACCTATAATCTGTGCACCAGTCCACTGCTGGGTTGATTAAGTGTCACTGTTGCCACTGTCCAGTCTCCGCTCCAAGAGACAAGGCAATTATGTGTCTACATTACACACAATCTGACAGCAAATCCCCCTAGCACTTGGGCACAACTCACCGGGCAAGTAAATTGAACACTGCATATTATATGTGTTATATTTTAATAGTATCGTATAAAATGATTAGATCATATAGGCTTACAATGTTGTTAATAAGGCTATGACTTGCAGTTTAGGCTGTATGTTTAAGCTGACCTCACTATATTATGTCTGTGTAATTAGTGTAGCCTCATTGACTCTTGTCTCATAAGGAACATTGAATGGACAGCATGATGAAATCACCTTTTAGTCCTGGGAACATGTTTTAATACAAGAATGAAATATACAATGCAAGGTAACTATAGATGTATCGTGTTATAATAATAATCCCGTATGCCATGAGGTAGAATGTTTTTTTTTCCCATAACAAACAATGAAAGGATATTTCAGATAACCTTCCATCATAGTTGGGAGTAGATTTTGGATTGACATACAGTATGTTATAGCATGAAACATATAAAGGGACACCGCTGTGCATGGCAACCTGTGGAAAGTGGATACTATTGCTACTGAAACTGACTCTACGAAAATGTTTCACTGTGTAAGTGACTTTCTCAGTAAAATAGTCCATTCCATGTTCATTTGTACCACAGCTAGTACTAATATTATTTAACTTTAAGTATATGAGACTGTGGTTGTGTAGTAATGGGTATATTGTACTGTAGAATAGAAGGTCCAGGTTTCATGTTTAAGTACTTCCAGTCTGCCGTTGTTGAGCCACTGAGCAAGACCCTTAGACTTTAATTGCTTGAATTATACTAATGATGCACCAATACCACTTCACATTTTACAAAAATTAGGGGATATTTAGAAGTGAATACAAAGATAAGCCCACAAGAACTGCTAGATAATCGGATCCTGTCCATGCCCCATCACTGTCAGTGTGTTTTGGCAGTCTTGGATGACCATACACCCTACTGAACAGTCAATGTGTGGCACTCTCGTCCAGTTTGACCTGCTTCTTTTCACCCCCATGAATATGTCAGCTGTTACTAAATAACGATAGTTGAGTTTGCATCTCATTTGCATAATAAAACTTTCTTTTTCTTTTCATTTGCTTTTCTGATTATCTTATTTAATCAAGCTTCTTTTTTAAATCACTTCATATTCATTTTAAAATATCCCCCAATTTTTGTGAGCAATGTATAATTACCATTACAGTTCATCATTACAGTTTACAGACATCATGTGCTTGCATCATTTAACAGGAGTGCCAAACGTTCACATATGCTAAAATATTTCCAAACTGCTGACATTGCTTCTTCACCTACCTGCTCAACGTTACATTGGTGTGAATTATTTGGTATTGAGTGCCATGTATGGGAGTAATTGTACGAGTACAAGTACATGAGTATAGGACCTGATACTCGATACTGGTGTCAGCATTGGTGCGTCCCTAGATTACACCTTGTGAATGTATATCAGTAGTAAGGTGTTCTGGATAAGGGTGTTTGCTAAATTATGCTAAATCGCTTTGTAAGCCTATTTTGGTAGGGTAATTGCATAAAGAATTGTTCCCTTCGTAAAAATTTAACTGGCTGCTTATGAATTAGACCTTATAAAAAAGCATTGTAAGGACATTCTAAGGGTTTCAGAGGCTCCTACTTTACTGAATCTTATCAATAAATAACTTTTATATTTAACTTTTTAATTCCACAGCTCAAATCATATTTTGGGTTAGAATAGCATTTTGACAATGTAGCAGTTTTATCTATATCTAAACAACATACATAGTATTTTTAGTACTATATTATCAGACATTTAGTGGAAAATAAATAGTGCAGCTAAGCAGTAAACACTGTAATTTAAAAGTTTGCTGCATTGTTCTATCAGTTTTTATTTTCATTTCACATTTTTTCAATGACTAATAAATAAAGAATAAAGGGAACAAAAATAAGGAGAGTAAGCACTCAGGACTTGTTTATTGTTCAAGATCTGTCAGAGTGTTTTATGCTGTATTCCACCATCTTTCCAACAGTCGCAAATTTCTCTTTATTAATGAATGGGCGGCAAGGCTACGCAAGTGGTTAGCACGGTCACTGCTCAGTTGTAGAGATCCCCACTTCATTCCGACCTAGTGGAATTCACATGCCCTTCTTGTGTCTTTGTGGGTTTGCTCCAGGTACCCTGCCTTCCTCCCACATCCCACAAACATGCATTTGGTTACATGGTAACTCTAATTTGCCCCAGTATGTGTCTGACTAGAATTAATGTAACCTTTTAGCTGTTGTGACTAGCCATTAATGCTGATGAGACCTTACTTAAAAATAATAAGTAACACAAAACTGACTAATACATCATTATTTATAATTTAACTTAATCATATGGAAAATTTGCATACATATATACATTTACATGTGCTGAGAACGCAGACTGACTTGTTTTTGTTTGTTTAGTAGCATACACTGTCGCTGTGGCACTGTCAGATTTATACACCTGTGTGGAGAATTATTTGCGTCCCTTGGCATTTTTTGCTGGACGCGAAATTTTCAGTTTAATTGTGGTGACTGTGCCAAGTAATGTTGTGTGCCATTTTAGCAGTCTGCCAGTGACAGAGATGGGAAGAAATAGTCTGTGGTCACAGTTTTGCCCTCTGAAGCTGATGTTTGTTATAGTTTGTGTATAGATATGTCTTATGTCTGGTCTTATAATGAGGACACAGCTGTAAATGCAATACAAATATTGACTTATTCAGGTATAATGAAGCAATAAACTTGTATCCAAATGACCTGGTAGGACAGAACTGATGGGCTGTTCAGTCCACTTTAAGCTTGCCCATCGAAATATTTCTTAATTTTAGTAGGAGGAATACCAACCCAGCCACGTGTGACTATTACAAATGGATTTTGGTTGTCTACGAGCTAGGCGATCCATCTGATAATCCTTGTCATCTCAGCATGATTTGACAATATTTCAAAGAACCCTGCATGATGTTACTGGCTTTCTCTGTGGTCAGGTGCCCCATATATGCTCAAAATTGTTAAGATCAGGTGACAGTGGAGGATAGACAGTTACAGTAAGAACTGTTTGATCTTGTTTGTGATTCAAGTAGATGTTTCAAGACTTTATGGTGTGGTTGATGTCTTTATCCAGCTACAGTGTGAATCCTTATCTGCAAATATTGAAACAAAGTTTCTGGTGAGCATAGCCTCCTTGTCACTGCCTTTGTGTTCATCCTGCACCTTGCCTTTTTTTTTCAACATGTCTTATAATAAACTTTCCACTTACTCACCAGGACAAATACCTCTGAGTCTGACCTGTCCACTCCGGACCAGTGCCAGTGGGTTTGGCAGCTGAGAGGTCAGGACATAAAGGTCATTCTGGACATCCTCCATGCAGTCTTCACAGCGTTCACTCAAGGTCACCTGGGGAGTTGCTTGTGAGACCCCTAAGGTTCTGATCCATTCTTGATATTGCATACACAGCCCCTGTTCTGCTTGGCATCATGTACATGGCTCCTGTCATACCTGCCTGTATTGACTTCTGTCTCAACTACTGTATTGGATACAATTACGTAAATCTGGCTTCAGCTATGATAACTTAAATCTCACAGTCTACACATTTTTATACTGAAGTCTAGTACCAAACAACAAAACCTGAAGTGGTACAGAAACAACCATGTTCATTTGCTTTACAGTAGTTGCATTCAAAAGAATTATAGTTATAGGATTATAGGGCATATTCAATTAAAAATAAATAGTCCAGAAGAAAATCATAAAAGGTCTGGCCTTTTCTTTTGTTGATTGACAGTAAGCTGAGGATTTTGGCCATAGTATTTTTTCTGCATGCAGGGCAAATGATCAGTTAATTTGGGTATGAATCAGGGGACGCATCAGCCAGGGTAATGCAGTGTTAATTAAAAGTTGTCTGAATGGGCATCAGTTAATATGAATTTACCTGAGACTGTTTACGTAAAGGAACTAGCCTCTAAATTGTCGCAGTGTGAGTAAATGAGAGTGTATGTGTGTGTGTCCTGCAATGGATTAGTGACCTGCTAAGGACTGGTTCCCTTGAACCAGGGATCTCTTGAGTTGGCAATGCTAAACACTGCGCCGCCATGCTACCCTAGTAATGATTCGTTGTTCCTGCACATTAGTCAAAGTGTAACTCCAACTAACTACTAAACAATAAAAACATAACATTTATATAACAGTGTTGCTGCTACAAAAGGTTTGCTTCTATGCTTATCCATTATTATAGCCAGTGCAGCCAAAATATACGACATGTGAGAAACAGACTACGTCGAGACAAATAAAAAAGGAAGAAATAAAACGTTACAATTCATGGCACAATTTGGCTCATTACCCCCTTAACGTGCAGATCAGTCCAAAACAGCCCGCTGTGTTTATGCCAAAAGGACTGATTATGGTGTTTAATGCCTCAATTAAACACAAATGAAAAATAGCCTACTGTTGTGTTCTGGTCACATGGATTATTTTCTATATAAGGAATGTCATCTTTATAAATATGACTGTGATTTCTTTATGTTTTTATGAATAAAATATTTTCCTTCATCAAATCATTAATTTCCTTCATTAAAAAATTAAAGACTTGAAAAAAGAGGTTTTAATAATAAAAAAATGAACAGATGATTAACAGCTATTTACTGTATTATATGGACTTTTTTTTCTACTGGAAGCACAACCTCAAAATGTGTTTATTATTGATTAACTATGTTTGCTGTAAATAATTAATTTATGTTTTGTTTCTTGGTTGTTAAAATACAGTACTTTTGGGGTTTGTGGACCAGGGTGATGATAGACCCATGTCTATACATTTATATGTAAGTATAGGTTGTGCTGAAAACAATAAGGATATAAGACCCAAGCAATTTATGCTAATATATACACTCACTCGGTAGCAGTTCTTCGGACCACCACTTCATGGCAACAGTTCCTGTTTTTTGGAATTTGCGGGATGCAATAGTGCTGTGTGAAATTGGAGCTCTTTCTGAATGTCGGTTGTTGAAGTTTGTGGATATGATATAGCGGCGCTGTTCCCCGAACATCAGAATCGTCAGTTCCATCTTCAGTTACCTGTGACCCACAAAAGATATTCTTACCCTAGACACTAGATTTCTGAGACAGTTCTGGTCTTTGTTAATATGCTATATGACCACCTTCCCATTGAAAAAACTTTCAAGATGGCGTCCATGATTTGGACATAGACCCCCTCATCCATTAGCTACTGGGGTATTCAAATGTGCCATTTTCCCTTTTGTTCCTTAAATAAAAGAGTGATGTGTGACTTTTGACCCTGTATTATGTAGCATCAACATATCCTTGCACCAGAATAAAGGAGTCCAGTTAAAACATCAGAAGCAGCCCCAGGCTTTAAATCAAACTGATGTGCTTATTTTACATTTAGCTTTGCGTCAAGTATGGTTGGCACAGTGGTTAGCACTGTCACCTCACAGCCATTGCCGGTTCAGTCCTAATCCTCTATTGCATGTCCTCTCCCTTTCTTTCAGGGTTTACTCAGGGTGCTCTGGTTTTCTCCCACATTCCAAATACATGCATTATGTAGTTGATGACTCTAAATTGACCCATTATCACCTTTAATACTGATTATCTAAAATTAAACTAATAAACAAACTTTCAGTCAGTTATTGGCATCCACCAAATAATTTGTTTCTGTCAGACCAACAAAAGGTAGTGTGATTCATCAATCTAGAGAGCATGTTTCCACTGATGCAGAGTCCATTCATTTTTATTTTATACCTAATCAGCTTACTGCACCTAGATGTCCCATTCTTTTATCTAGTGTGATCTATGGTTTAATGGCTAAGCCTTTATTTCATTTATCACAGAAGTTACAGATGATCTTGGGCAGTTTTTGGCAGGGCAGAAATGTTATGGATTGACTTGTTGGAAAGGTGACATTCTAGGAAAGTACCACTTTAAAAGTCACTGAGCTGTTCGGTACGACTCATTATAATGCAGTGTTTGTCTGTGGAAACTGAACAGATACCTGCTTGATTGCATTCCCCATTAGTAGTGGATGTGACACGAATATGTAAACTTAAATAAAATGTCTGAACAGCACATAATTACATTCCTTTATTTGTTGTCCTCTGAAGTCCTTCATTTCAGCTCATGGCTTCCTCACATACTGTTATTTGTCATTTGTTGTTTCTGCCTGCTGGTTCAGATGTTTTTGGTATAGATTTGCTGGTGCTATTTGTTTATGATGTGTCTGAGATGCTGGCAATGATTTTTGGATAAAAATAAATACAAACACCTTGTGAAAACAGACCTCAGACCCACAGGTGTTAAAGACACAGTTTGTCAGCTCAGTGTGTTTTAAAGCAGTTTTGTTAAAGGTTTAAATGACATTTAGGGATCAGTATCATTAAGGAGAGCTTAGTAGCCACCTGTAATCTGCTTTTGATTCTGAAATCAATGGCACTCATCAGTCAAGCCATCGATCAGCAGCTTATCCAGCTGTCCTGCTCCGAAAAATGAAGTGTGGGACTACTCATGCTTAATAATTTTACAGTGAAATGACTTTTCAATTTGCAAACAAATTATGTGAACTAGTGCTAGAATTGCAATGAAATCATGTGAATGGGAGCTGGTTGATGTGTTTGTTTGGTGGCAGGCTAATCAGATAGCTGTAATTGTGTTTACCCTGCTAAGGGAACATGTGCGCAGTAATTGTTGCCTTGATTAGAGCAGGGGCACCACTGCAATCCTTCATTAAGCTCACAGCATTGCAAACAGTAGTACCACAAAGGGAGTATAACAGAAAGAAAATATGAAATGGAGAACTCGAATAGTGCAGATTAAGAGACAAAGAGGGGTCTAAGGAATTCATGAGATGAAGGGACATATGAAGAGAAAATATATTTTTTGTGTTTATTTATATAACAGTTTAAATGAGACGTTGGTAGAAATTTTATTTCTATATTGTTTTTTTTTTGTGCGTTGTCTCAATGCATCTTTGTAGCTATCTTAAACCATAGCCCCAACTCAGAAACCTAGGGTGAAAATCATTAAAAAACATGAACACGTACCGAGGAAGGAACAATGAAAGGCCAAAGTCCTTATTTGAAAAGAAAATATAATAAAAAATGATATAATTAAAAAAGAGAATACAGTATTATGCATAATAAAATAACATATACTAAAAGAATACAGACTACGTATCAGGATGGTGTGTGCTGGTGAGCCACATCATCCTACATGGCCCTTCTCTGACACTGTTTTGATTCCACAGCAGGCTGTTCAATTACAGGTTGTAGGCTGTATGGCTTGTGACTTTAGTATCTGTATACTCCTTCCATTTGTATTAGTAAATGTCCATTTGCGCTGTTTATTTGTATTGGCTCAGTGGCTGGATGTGCAGTGTTAGCTAAGCGCCGTTAAGATTGAGTCTGTCTATTTTCCAGTACTGCACCAGTCTTTATACACTGTGCATCACCATGTGCCTTGTACTTAAAGCACACACCTCCCTACCCCTGTTGTACTGACTGAGACAACTGAGACAACATGAGAGTCTCTTGGCAAGTATAAATGCAGTCACTAAATAAGTGATAGAGCAAATAAGTTTAACAGTATGGGGTCCTAAGTGATCAGGAGCAGGGGAGGAAGAGTTGAGGTCTTCTTTTGTGGACTGGTTAAAGGTATGAGATATGGTAAGAGAACAAAAGATCATAGTGAAGGCTAGAAACTGTACAAACTTTTGAGAAAAAATGACAAACAACTTTTTGAAAATCTAAATGTTGCACCAACGTGAACTAAAATTTACTACAGTGCAAAACAGCTTTTTAGGAAGTGGGTGCTTAAATCTCTTTATTGCTTATGCTGTCTGAATTTTATTCTGTACCTTTTTTTATAAATAGTGTTGGAATTTATAACAGGAAACATTTTTGGTCAATCTTGCACAAAATGAACTTGCAGTTTCAGTCGACCACTCTCAAAGAAGTAATTGGTAAACAAAGTGTTTAAAATGTTGTGTGCCAGCAAGTTATTATATAAAAACTGCACACATAAATGACATGACATGACATGACTAATGACTCCAAAGACATGGCAGAGGGAGAAGCTTTTAATAATAAGATGCGGACACACAAAAAATTACATACAAGTATTAGCATGGTGTTTGCTTTTATTATATGGAAATGTGCTTGCATGCTATTAAATAGATAATACAGTAGTTGCATTGTAGAATCTAACAGCACGAAGGGTGTGTGTGTGTGTGTGTGTGTGTGTGTGTGTGTGTGTGTGTGTGTGTGTGTGTGTGTGTGTGTGTGTGTGT
>JAUZSU010019477.1:0-10807 GCA_034780255.1 Parotocinclus maculicauda
TATATATTTGATCACTTATTTTTTGACATTTTAGGGGAAGCAGAGCTTCCCTTGCAGTCTTAGAGCAATCGCCACTGGTTGAGTAGTTCCTGGAGGGAGTGATATGTAGAACAGTTTAGGCTTAGGATACTCTGTAGATGGCAGCGTTCCACTCGTGTCTTCAGCGGTATCTGGCAGAGTTATATAGCTTTGTTTTGAAAACACCTTTTATATTTTTATTACAGTAGCCTAAAAAGACTGTGTGACTAGAGTAATTTCCAGTGATGGTCCATTTCAATCAACAACCTGCTTCACAAAACATTAAACGGCTTGTACCTGTACTGAACCTTATCATGCTGCCTGGCAAAACAGATCTTAAAAGTACGATAAGAACAAGTGTGATTTCCAAAGTCACAGACCGATCCAGAAGGATAAGTACTGAAAACATGGATTTTTCATAAGTTCTCTGAAGCACCCCAATTACTGAGAGCAGTTTCTGTAGAAAACCTCGCCTTGTTATCAAACCTGTTTAGTTTCAAGGAAGACTTTTGTTCAAGAAAGGTTGCTAGCTGGCCAAGTGTAATACACTGCTCACGAAAATATTTATTATTAGAAAATGTTAGGGGAATAATTTATTATGGGATGTTTCATTTTGAAATAGATATTTTTTGTGAGCAGTATATATTCAAGGGTTTGGGCAGGAATGGAAGGAGGGAGATAGGTCTACAGTTGGGTGATGGCTTCTTCAGTAGAATTGTAACTCGAGAACTTTGAAGAGTGAAGACAAATGTTTTCATTTCTATTGCACATTTAACAATGGAGCATTGTTTTAAAGCAGCTTTTTTTAAAACCCAGCCCCAAAGCCCTAATTAAGCAAACCTAGGAAGACAGTGACAAGAAAAAAACTGCCTAAATTATAAAAGGAACCCACCGTCTTTGGGCAGCCTAGGAACCAGTGTTCATCCTCAGAATGCAGTCTGAATGTCACGAAAGTCGAGCGATAAGCATGGGTTCGCCACGTCACAATAGCTGAATTCCAATGGGATGACTAAGTGTTTGCTAGCATTTGTGCAAATGGGCAATGAAATGCATAGCTAGAAGAGGGTGTTAGGAGGAAGGCTGGGAGAGGAAGAGAAGGTAGAGAACAATTTCCTTGTATTTGAGATGCAGAACCTAACTTTGGGTTCATAGACAACTGATTTTACAAAGAAAAGCAGAGGTAAGCAGTGCTCAATACACATCCAGGTCTGTTGGTAAGTTAATTTTTCGACTGTTTTCTCCCAGCACTGTGTAAGGGTAATCTATGAAACTGCAGAATGTCCATTATACAGAAACTGGTACTGATAGAAAAAACTACAAGGAGAGAGAGTGAGACGTTCAGCAGCAGCAGCAGCAGCAGCACTGTCAGCAGAAGAAGCACAAGAGTCTGAAGATGGCAAAGATGAGAGGACAGCCGAGGAGAACAAAGATTTCTGATTGTCACTGTAGTATAGGGGGTGAAGGTGGTTTTAAGAAGCAGTGCAAAGGAAAAGGACACAAACAGTGATCAAAAACATCAAGAGGAGTAACTGAAAGTGGATGTGGATGAGTTCTTGGAGAGACAACATCAAGGGTTTTTAACTACAGGCTACAGAAATAGAAGTTAAAATCCCTACTAGAAACAATTTAATATTCATTTATGATAGGACACAATACAAACATATACAGTGGAGGAAACATTTGGTCCATTGCTGGTTTTGTAAGTTTGTCCACTTACAAAGATACGAAAAGACCATAATTTTATTTTAACATTGAGAGATAGAATATCTGAAAAAAATGTGCTACCAATGTTTTTTTTGGTGACTGTGGTCCCAGCTGCCTTAAGATAATTACCAAGTTCCCCGCGTGTAGTTTTAGGTTGATTTCTGACCTTGCTTGTGATCAAGGATACCCCACAAGGTGAGATTTTGCATGGAGCCCCAGGTCAAGGTCGACTGACAGTCATTTCGTATTTCTTCCATTTTCTTTTAATGGCACAACCAGTTGTCTCCTTCTCACCCAGCGTCTTACTTATGGTTTTGTTCCAGCCTTGTGCAGGTCTATGATCTTGTCCCTGACATCCTTAGAAAGCTCTTTGGTTTTGCCCATGTTGTAGAGGTGAGAGTCTGACTGATTAATTGAGTCTGTGGACATGTGTCTTTTATACACGTGATCATTTAATGTCAGCTGTCTTTAATGCAGGTAACGAGTTGATTAGGAGCATCTAACTGGTCTGTAGGAGCCAGAACTCTTAATGTTTGGTGGGTGATCCAATACTTATTTCTCTTTGCAAAATGTAAATACATTTAGATATTTTATATAATGTAATTTTCTGTATTTTCTTCTGGATATTCTATCTCTCACTGTTAAAATAAACCTACCCTTAAAATTATAGACTTGTCATATATTTGTGGTCAAACTTACAAAATCAGCAAGGGATCAAATAATTGTTTCCTCCACTGTACGTGTAAATAAATTGCAATTGGTCATAGAGCCAGTCCTCACAACCTGAGTTGCATTTTGATTTCAAGCTGACAGACACAGCTCTTTTCGTGTCATACGAGTCCAGGATCTGAAATTTAATCCTGGCCTGAAAGGCAACTTGATGGCCATCCAACAACCTTGAACATGAACAAAATCAGAAACCTGGTAACGAGTGTCCTCAAATTTCGAACTCAGACTTGCCAAACTGGTGTGTATCAGCTCTAGAGTGCTGGTTTCCTACGCTGAGCCACCCTGGGTTATATTCCATCTCTGGAGAAGTAAGAGTTAAGTCCAAGTCTCATCTGTTCTTGTCTGTTATTTGTTTGTGTGTATAAAGCTTGTTGTTATTTAGCAACACGTCATACCATTTAGGTGTGGAAAAAGCTCTCTTGTCAACCAATGAGAGTGTAAACAGAACGAACTACTGCATAAAACTGTTAGGATGTCAGGAAAATAGCGTTATTATTCAAGAAATTATTATTAGAAATGCATTTGGCATATGAACCATAAACATGTCATCTAATTTCTAAGGCATGGCATGGTGGGACCTGATGTGGAAACTTGTCTAAGCATTTGCTTGGGACTTCTGGGAGTATTTCTGGTAAGGTTTAAATGCGTTTTACTGCAGATGCTGTTAATATGATTAATCCTGCCTGTATATATGAACTGATTAAAATGATTCCCTATTCCACGTAGAATTCCTCTGCAAAGTGCTTTTACTGGATTAACTTCAGTTTTACTGAACACTGATTGAATCTGAGTATAAAAAAGTGTTTCTCTAGTTTTTTTTGCGCTGTATCCCAGAGTCATTATATCATGTGTACGTTATGTCTTAAGCAATTACCGACCGCTTTCTGGATTTCATTAGCATAGCATTAAGCTTCATACGGACTAAATGTATAAGGGAGAACATCTGTCCTGAAAATGAAAGATAAAATTAACAATTCACTGACAACAGTCAAGGTTATCATACAGTGATCAGATTACTGTGAGGAGCCATATGGTCCTTTAGTTCTTCACAATGACATGTCATCAACGTCCTTACCTCCTATAAATACACTAATTAGCCTTAAACCTTAATCCCTTAGTAAAAGTTCCTTCGTTTTTTTACTTCTTAATCATAAACTGGCTATCCAACTACTAAAAACTTAGCTGTTTTACATCAACTCTTTTATTACAACCTTCTATCCCAGTTAATTAATGCATGGTAGAAATACATTAGAAAGACATTTTAATTACAGTGAACATTAGCATCACTAACTGAGCTCTGTAACGCGAGCGTATAAACCATTCCATGCTCAGAAATGTTGACCTCATTTATTTATATGAAAGGGCATGTATTTATTGACTATTTATTTATATGTTTTTTGGAATACGCTAAATTGCTTTCATTTGTTTTGTTAATAAAAAATATTGGAATGAAATTCATCATGGATTTGTTTCAAGTAGTCACGTGGTAAAGAAAAAAACGAATGGAGATGCATCTGAACCGTAATCGAATTGAATCGTGAGGTGCCTAGAGATTCCCACCTTTAATATATATATAAAGAATAAAGAATTATATTGTCAGACAATTATCTAACAGATAAACCTCATGATGTAATTATGAATTAAATGATTCAATTGTAGCTGTGAATTTATTACCACATATATGAACATAATACAGATTTTAGATATCAGTGATATTAAAGATGTTAGTATCAGCATCTATAAGTGATCTCCTTCTATAATACGTCGCATAAATGTAAAAAAGCCAGACTTTACGCAGATAACTTAACAACCATAATATAACTTTTGTACATAGCATCAGCATAATTTCAGCATTAGCCAGATAGCTAACTATCTATTATTGTATAACTCGAGTGGCTTTGTTCCAATTGTGGACATCATTCGTAATGGTTAAATTAAATATATTAATATAAATATATAGTAACCATTTCGTATGTTATTTAGGGCCTGCACCTCGAATCTTCAGAGCTAGGCAGCTTATTCAGTAAAGTGGCTCCTACACTGGCATGTTACCATCCACAAATAGTGGTTTTTTTTTTTACATGTTTCTCTGTGATACTTGAAAACTGTCCTAAAAAGTTATCTTTAGCTTGATCTTCCTGTGATTCCTGAAGAATGTGGCATTTACTCTAAGTAATGATAATAATTATGCAGCCATTTGAACAGTCGCTTCACGTCTCATCAGGAGAGAAAGAACTATTTTTTATCTTTCGTTATCATTTATTTCTCATCCACATAATCCTACCAGCCTTTATGTTCACGCCGGTCAGTTGTTCTCCATTATCGGGCAAAAATAGACGTTTTGATATGTAAACGGCTGATTTAATTCGAGGTGTCATAAAAACACGAGTGTGTGAAAGTAGTCCACTCGCCTCTCTTACCTCATCCTATGTGGTGCTCACAAAAATTGGGAGATGTTTCAAAATGAAATATACGATTATAGTTGTTTTTTGCTGTTGTTATTATTGTTTTTGGGATCAAATAATAATAATAATAATAATAATAATAATAATAATATTTATTATTATTATTATTATTATTATTATTATTAATTATATAATTGTAATGACGATTAATAATCTGTTTATATTTTGTATATTTTTATTATTGTAACAGAGCTTTTTAATATACTTATTTGATGAAATATAATTGTTTTTATTGCTGTTATTATTAGTAGTATTTGAGATTTTTCACATAAGTGGCGTGTAGGGAGAATCAGCACTCTTGCTGCAAATTAAAGTTAACGTAATGGCATGTAATCATAGGCTGGAGCATCATGCATCACACAACACCCGGTCAGAACAGGGAATGAAATGTAATTACAAAGGAACTTTAGACTGAGATTGATCTACAGCGTACAGCTCATTGTTCACTGTAATGCACTGCCTCTTGTTTACCAGTGCGAACACACCTGCTTCATCTCATCGTAAAATTAAAACACCTCTCATATATCAGAGCCTTCAAATAGGGTTACAGGAGCATTAAGCTCATTTCTCAGTCTCCGAGCTAGCATGCATTTAGCTCACTGCCAGTCATCAGAAGCAGCAGTCAGAGACTGTCATACGTCACTGCGTTTAGAGAGACTAAAATGAAAAGCTAATAAGCATAATGCTCCAGAGTCAATAACAGGAACTGCTTTTATTTAAACTTCTATCACAAACACAAACATCACAAACTGATCAATCATAAACACTGTTCCCTCGTTTATGGCGGGGGTTACGTTCCAGGACCACCCACGATAAACAAAAATCCGCGAAGTAGGGACACTATTTTAGCCGTAGAACTTGCAGAACGTTTGGGTAACATCGTAGGGCTTGAATGAATTCAGTCTATAATGAAACTTTCACAAACAGCGAACACAAAACCACAGATAAAAACTTATCGGCAAGTAGAGACTCAGGCGGTCGATCCTCTAGTGTTACTTCTCGTTATTGGTGAGTATTCATCCGCTGAGTAAATACGCTATTTATTGTAAATCGTAATATTTTATGATTTATAACATTCCTTTATTGTAAGAATTAATATTTTTTTATATATTTGTACAAATTTTGTGATTTTTTAATGTAAAAGTTCATCAAATACATGTATATGTATACGTTAACTTTAACGTATTACACATACTACGCATGTGCAGATCGAGTTCCGCAGAAACCCGCGAAACAGCGAAAACCCGCAATATATTTTTTCCATTAATATTTATGCACTGAGTACGCGAAAGGTGAACCGCAAGGTGGCGAGGGAACGCTGTATAACACTGAACAAACCATGAGCTACCAAAGCAACTACCTAGCAATGCCCTAGGAACCACTTGGAAAACCACAGTTACAACCTTGCAAAATTCAACAACCATTCCTTCCTTAAACGAATGCAAATTAAACAAAAGGAATGTTCACCACAGACCAACCCTGCCAACTGTGAAGCATAGTGGAGAAGGATCATAGTTTGGGCTGCCTGGGGAGGGAACTATACATACTCTACGAGGGGCACAGGTTTCATGTCTGCATGCCCATTGCATGGGGTTTGTCTGTAAGTTTGACTAATCTTGATCTTAAACACATCTGCACCACCCATTCAGCTCACATATCACATTTCTGCACAACTAATTCAGAACAGAAACTGGCAGCCTGTCCTCCAAATGTTGGATGGACGGTCTATCCAGAAGATAGACAGCAAGCACTGGCAAACGCTCACTGAAGTGGATTAGTGTCCTCGCTCAGCGGAGTCTGCAGGATGGAACCAAATCCCCTTCAGCCATCTTTGACCTCCTTCATCCTCCTGTGGCTTCATCTCACAGTGCCAGTGCCAACACATCCAAATATGAGGAACAAAGAGATAGCACTCGCAGCATGTTACTGGTTGGAACCGAGAATATTAAAGGAACATTGCAGCCAGATAGGCCGGTGATGAATAAAAGCTAATGGGGTCATTAAGGAAATCACGCTAGCTTTGATTCTGTATTAGCTGCATTCCATTTAGGTGAAATTACTCCTTGAAATTACGGCTTGTGCTGTATGGGGAACACTGAGATTTGGCTGAGAACATCCAGCATGGGGAGTTTAACCATTTGATATCTACATACCTGGCCCGCAGGTATTGCAGAGCTAGGTTTTGATCATTAAAATAAAAATGATTGACATTTGGTGCATGTCCCTGAAGCATGTGAATGTTGGAGAGATGCTTGGGAAATCTAATTAAAAGCACACTTTAGGCAAATATAGAGTGAACCAAACAGCGAGTGGTCAGAAAGTGTGGAAATTTCCATAAATCATCCTCTGCAGACAACAAACATGACCAAAGCCTTTTCATGCTTCCGTGTTTCTATATTACAAGAACCGCAGAATGGACTTGGGTTCAAGAATATGTAATAACTATCAAAACTACAGGGTGCAAACACAAGCCTGCCCTTAATGGAACACAGTTCAGCTGTGGTCATTGTTACAGCTCTAAGGGATGACCCTACAAGCTAACCTCCTTCAGACAAAGGTAATCATGTCTGCCTGTGACGCCCAAACCAGAGGCATCACCAGGATTCAAACCGGGTTCATTGTGGTGGTAGGATATAATAATCATGCTAATAACGAAAAAAAAATTATGATACTAATAATATAATACGGTATTTATGCTGAAAGCTACTAAAATAATATGTTGTTCTTTTTACTACATTTATATTATTATAACATTTAATTATTTTTGTTATTATTAATATTATTATGGATATTAAAGTTTTTATTTAATTTTATTTAAAATATATATCTTTTGTATACATATATAGCATTAAAATATATGAATAACAAATATATTACTATTATTGTGTTATTATTAATGCTATTATATTGATATTGTTTGGTATTACTTTATTATTATTATTTATTTTATGTATTATATATGTGTAACAATAACTATTATTTCATATTATATTATTAGTTTATTAATAATAATAATAATACAATTTATATAATAAACTATTTTATTTTCATATTGCTAGGATTATATTAAATTTGTAATTATTATCATTTCAATGATCTTTTCCATGTTAATAAAAATAAGTTATTTTTTATAGTTCTGTTATTAATAAGACCACAATATAGTATTTTCTATGTGAAATTTCCAAGCGTTTATGTTGAAATACAACTGAAAGCAGTAAAATACAAAGAGCCGGAAGTGTTAGTCGAAGAGAAAAGACGTTTTATGATGCCACAGTGCAGCTTTAACTTCTTGGTCTGCCTTCTGATTACTTTCTCCTTTGATGGACTTGGACTTTAAAGCCAATTTGCTTTCAGTAATGAGAATCTCCATTAAGAGCTGCATCCTAATTGATAGAAAGTGGGGAAGGATGAGACTATGGGTGTATTCAGAGGAACAGGGACTGGGGTATGGGGAACACAGAAGGGGTGTGTGTTGGTCAAACTCGCATTTGCACATTAATTACCAGGCAGGTGCTGGCAGTCCGTTTTAATGGGCTGAGCAAAAGGTCAAGAGGGTTTAGCTGTCATTTTTTTCCTCTCTGCAGAGCGCTTTTGGTATTTCACACTTTCACGTTCCCATTTCAGTATATCAGCATCTTATTAAGAAGTTAATGAACCCGCGGCGAGCACAAGTTTGTGATCATGGCTGCATTGTGGGAAGGTAAAGTTGACCAATTAAATTTAATAGACTGAACTCTGTGCAAACTGCACAATGCAAAACTTAGCCTTGAAAAATTAGTCTACAAACAATATTTTTATCAAATATTAAAATCCAGAATCTTTATGCCGTTAGAATTACAAATCTTATTAATCTTACAAATCAATTGCACAATTAAAATGGGATTATTTGCCTAACCTCTCCAGCGGTCATTACATTAGTTACCATTCCTAGAAGTAGTGGTGTTAGCAGTTACCAGTTCCCGGTCTCATACTAGGAGGTTCTTAGTGTGACGCCTCAACCTCTGGTTCTCTGAGGATGCCATGCCATCAGATTGTGTGTTGACCTCATAAAATGATACAACATTATCCTGATAATAATGTGATACTCGACACACTACAAGACAAACCTATATTATATATATATATATATATATATATAGGTTACTCAATATATGTGTAACTGAAGATAAAATACTCCTAAAATGGCAAATAGCAGGACTCGTGTATTAATTAATGCCAGTTTCCCAAAATTTTACAACAATATGAAAACATGTCCAACATTAACAGACATACACTGACTGCAATGTTCTGTTTCTGTGTGTGTCATCATGCCACTGTAAAATAGCTAACAGCCAGAAAGCCGAACAGTTCTGGGGTTAAAATGTCTAAAGGTAGAAACCAACTGTACCTTACTACAAACTGTGTAAATAAGATAAAGCACAAACTAAAAAACAAAATACATGGATATAAAAAAGAACATTAATTCAGCAACTGCACAGAGAAGCATTGCATTTCTCTCCTTTGAGATCCACCAGCTTTAGCCTATTCAATAGTGCCATTATTGCATAAAAAACTGGAAAAAGGGTTTAAAGTTTAGTTTCATGAACCTAGATGTTTAAAAACAAACAGTACTTTGGTGACAGTATATCGGTAACAATATCAATATTTTGACTCTGTCTTATTCACTCATATTCTCGACATCATTCAAGTATATTTATCATTCATTCATTCTCTACCACTTAATCCACACGAGGTCGTGGGCCAGCTGGTGCCCACCCGCCGTAGGACACACACACAGTCACTTAGTGTCTCTAAAGTCACTTGCATGTCTTTGGACTGTGGGAGGAAATCGGACTACCCCGAGTAAACTCACGCAGACACAGAAAGGACCCAGACTGCTCCACGCTGGGACTGAACCCGGGACCTACTGGGACTGTGGTGGCCTAGTGGTTAAGGAAGTGGACTGTGGACCAGAAGGTCCAGGATTCAAATCCCACCTCTGCCACAGTTGGGTCCCTGAGCAAGGCCCTTAACCCACAATTGCTTGGATTGTAAGACTGTATTAATAGTAATTTGCTCTGGATGAGGGCGTCTCCTAAATAAAACAAATGGAAATGGAAATGCTGTGCGGCAGCAGTGCTACCCACCGAGCCACCATTCTGCCCCAGTATATTTATTATTATTATTATTATTATTATATGTATTATTATTACATACACTATAGTTTTATATTCTCTATTTTATACTTTTCACTATATAGTATTCTCTTTAACGTAGTCTGTTTATTCAATCTAAAACATTGTTTTTAACCTAATTACAAACAAATACAGATATAAATTCCTGGTTTCACTATTTGCTTGATAGTCGTGTTGCTATGAGCCGTCACTACTCTTAGCGTTCCTAATAAGGGCCCTAAAAAAGGACATTTTTGAAAAACATACTATAAATAAGTGCCCTTTTATGTCTCTCATGTAACACTTTTTAAAGATTTTTGGGGAAATATGCAGCAACTGTGACTTTTAAGTCCGTATTTAATATACAATATAATTTCGACGGCTAGAGTAAAGCAGCTCGTTAGCACCTAGCCAGTTTAATTACCGTTAGCAATGTTACTGAACGACCGTTAAACTCACCTTAACGTTTTTACAGTGTTTAACCCACCATGAGTAACAGCAAAGTTATTATTTGTTTATTCCTATTAAACAGGAATTAACTTTAAAGTACAATAATAACTGTTCTTCGTATTTTCTTTTCTTTACTTTGTTTGTTGCAATCTGCCATAGCGAAGAGAGTGAAAACAGGTAAACGGTTAAGCCACGCCCACATATAAAACCTCATAGGTCTATTTAATAATAATAATAATAATACATTTTATTTCATAGGCGCCTTTCTGACACTCAAGGACACCTTAC
>JAUZSU010019488.1:0-10806 GCA_034780255.1 Parotocinclus maculicauda
GTCTTGTAACATAGGGCATGTTTGTTTAATCGGACCAGCCGGTTATTAGGACCAAAATGATCGCGTCCCGATGTGGTCCCATTAACCGGAATCTACTGTATATATGTAAAAATAATATATTATACATGATTGTGGTGACCTAGTGGTTAAAATACTGGATAAACAGACCAGAAGATCCAGGGTTCGAATCCCACCTCTGCCACACACAGGTGGGTCCCTGAGCAAGGCCCTTAACCCACAATTGCTTGGATTGCATTAATTGTAAGTCGCTCTGGATAAGGACATCTGCTAAATAATGTAAATGTAAATATTGGCACAGCATGTTTGTGTAGGTTCTCAGTTATCCAGGTCTGTTATAATATGCTGATATGTCCGGTGGGAGACTCGTGAGTATACCATGCAACAGTATGATGTAACAAACAGTACAAGACAGCACCTGAATAAATAATTCAACAGTATAGAAGCATACAAAGCTGTGCACAAATATCACATTAAAACGAGAAGCCCCGTAATTAGGCAGAATAAAGAGCACGATGCTATGCATATATGCATGAATAAGTAAACAAAAGTGCAGATAAATAACATAGATTGTAAATAGAGTGCAAAAGAGAAGGAGAGAAGCTTCCTGCAGAAGCTGTTCAGAATTCTTCCAGCCTTGGTTCCATCCTACAGCTTTGAAATGAAATTAGAAATCTACAAGCCTTGTTGTACAACATTGTTTCCCATCAGCACTAATTCCGTTGTAATCACAAACCTCAGTGGTCATGTCCCAAGCCTTTTGAGAAAGCCTTCCCAAAACAGTGGATGATCACCTGCATTATGTAGCAGTAGTAGCCTAAAGGGAAGAGAACTGTACACTTTTTAAATTGAAAAAAATTCCTTTAGATTGATATAGGAAAAAGCCTGGAAACGTGATTAAATAATATACAACGTCAAATCAGAATAAGTTGGGACAGTATGGAACATGCTAAAAAAATGGGACAAAATAACACCTAAAACCCTTCATTGTTTGGAATACTTTGTGCCCAAACTTATTTAAATCTAAGAAGCACAGAGATGTTTTGTTTGTTTGCTTTTCTTGTTGTTGTTCATTATGCCACGATACATTGCAGTAAAAAATGGCATGATATGTGCATCATGGAGATTAATTAGTTTATGAAACGTCACGTTCCGTTGATTACACAGTGTAATGCAATTGCATTTTTCAACACCAGAGGGCATATGTCATTCTCACATACTCATTTAAGATTAATTTCTACTAAGTAAACTAAATACTTTAGTATTTAGTATAATATGTGTTGGCACTGAGGATGACGAGCATTAGTGTTTCAGGTGTTATTTATGCTGCCCCAACCATCTTTAATTAAACACGTTTAGGGCTTGCTTTAACTACTAAATAAACAAAGTTTATTGAAATTGCAGGGATTGCATTGTTATATGTGTATAAGAAGATATGTGATGTTCTTCTACACATATAGGTCTAGTGGACAGAAGATCTCATATTGTCACCAATCTTCTTCTTTCATTGTTTTTTTATTGCATTAATCTGCTGCGTTCTCTCGTGTATAGTCCTGTTTGGGTTTAAAGTCAACACTGAATCTGCTCACTCATCAGAGTAACTTTGT
Organism: Parotocinclus maculicauda; assembly: GCA_034780255.1. Lineage (NCBI taxonomy): Eukaryota > Metazoa > Chordata > Actinopteri > Siluriformes > Loricariidae > Parotocinclus > Parotocinclus maculicauda. The sequence goes on from JAUZSU010019488.1 coordinate 1,626, forward strand.
CACTCGATTGTTATGCAGCAGCAGCATTCAGTACAACACACTCGGGTCCTCAGTGTGTTTACTGTTCTGCAAACCTGTTGAAAAATGCCACCCGAGATATAATGAAATATTTTGAGAGCTTTTCAGATTCTGCTATAAATCCTGAAGCTGTATGAGCTCCGAGTCCGTCAGATATCAGGATGAACAGGAAATGAAAAGACTTAATGCACATTCATTAGGCTCACGTTCCTTGTACCTTAAAACATTTGTTTGATGTTTTGTGATGGTTCATATTTTTTTGCATTTACATACATTTCTTGCATTTATTATATACCCTAATTACACCCAGAGCAACTTACAAAATCTTAATTAATGCTGGCTTAGTCTTTAGAGCAGTGCTAGTCTTGAACTCTTAGATGTCTGATCAGTACTCCGTAGTAGCAGTATTTATTATTCATGCCTCACAGCAAGAAGGTCGCGGGTTCAATTCCAGGGTGGAGAAGCCTGGGTTCTTTCTGTGTGGAGTCTGCATGTCTTTCCCGTGTCTGCGTGGGTTTACTCCTGGTACTCCGGTTTTCTCCCACAGTCCAAAGACATGCACGTTAGGTTAATTTACTTCTCTAAATTGGCATTGACTTGCGTGTGCTTATATGTATGACTGGTCTTGAGATGAACTTGTGTATGGATGATATAACCTTGTGTGCGTCGCTAGGAAGGCCATTGATGCCGATGGCGACGTTAAAGAAGCCAAATAAACAAGCAAAGTTCTTACATCCAGAGTTACTTGCACCTGATACAAACTTACATTAAATTATAAGCAGCTGTGTGTTTAGTGCCCTGCTTAGTCTTTGTGGGACACGCCTTACAGGATTGGTTTGTAGTTTCAGAGCCTGTTCATAACTTTGTTATAAAGTTTTATTTTTTGGTGATGGAGTGGTAGCTCAGTTAAGTTAAGTAAAGATGTTGACCTATTGACCATAACATTGAGGGTCCAAGTCTTGGTTCTTCTGTGCTGCCATTGTTGGATGCTTAAATGCTTAAGTTAAAACTTCTGAGACTGCTTCAGTTAGGTAGGTGCCACTCCTGTCGGTTAAGGACAGACAACTGAGACTACAATTCACATAGGCACACCAAAATTGGACAATAGAAGATTGGAAATACGCAACATGGTGACGAGTCTGAATTTCTGCTGTAACGTGGACTCTAGGGTCAGAATTTGGTGAAATAGACATGAAAGCATGGATCCAGCTTGCCTTGTGCAACATCTCACACTGCTCCTGGTGGTTTAATGGTGTACTGGATATTTTCTTGGCACACTTTGGGCTCTCCCTAATAAGCCACATTCTCAGTGAGTATTGTTAATGATCATGTTAATCCCATTAGAACCACAGTGTACCATCTTCTGACGGCTACTGCATGTGACAAATCATCTCATCAAAAGAGTTGTTCATGTTCTGCATGTACATATAGCAGTACAAAATACTGACACTTTGTATACTGTGGCTGTAGATTGTTCATTGCTATAAGCGTGTGGATTTTAGTGTGTGATTTTACACTGGTGTAATGACTCTGCCTGTAGGGACGTGAAAGAAAACAGAAAGACTTGTAGAGCCATTATAGTGTTAAACGCTCTATAACTGCTCAATCACAGGAAAGCGGTGCAGGAGATGTTCACGTGCGATGTGCATTACGACAAATTATTGTCATGCTCTTATTTTTGAAAGAGTAGCTTTGCTGCTAATCTACGTTATTGCCAGGTACTCTGATAGCATGTGCTTCTTGTTTTGTTTAACTCCACTAAAACTGCATGATTTGTCTGATTTTTGATGGCCAGCTTTGATTTATGTGCCTGTTTATCGAAGCCCAGGTTTTATTAGCAGAGGTGTAATTCATAAATGACATGTGCATCATAAAGATTGATTTTTTTGATTGACAGGACTAGAAATGACACATGTTCATTAAGTGTTGATTACACCATCTAATGCAACTACTAAATAAATAGGGTTTATTGCAGGGGACTAAAGTTTTTTTGGCTTAAAAACTTTTTTAATGCAATGTCAATTGTTTTGCATTGTTTACACTTCAGAAATGGAAAAAAAGTAATAAAATCCAAGCATTAACTCAGTATCATAAATTGAGTTGAATCGAATCATGGAGTTTATAATTTATGTCCTAATATTGTACTTGTACTCCACCATGTAGTACCTTGTCTCATTATAGTGTAGAGTGTAGTCTGTTTTTTTCATTATCTAAATTTGTTCTTCGCTGACTCGTAATACAAGTAAACCGGATTTCACACCAACTGGCAGATCTTTATACAAACATGTATTTGACCTGTCACTAAACATTCTGCTTCAGTATATTTTAGAGTTTATTTTAGAGTTAGTAGTTTCAAAGACTGGACAGGTTATTAACACATTATGTATTTCCACCAGAACCTGAGCTCCTGGGCAGCCTGTGCTTTAATCAGCGGACTCTAATGGGGAAGCTGTTATTATTCTAGCACTCATGAAAGAATTGGCTTGAAGTGCTAAATTAGTAGCTCTGGCACTTCATTTAAATCAAATAGTTGTAAAGTACGAGCCTATGTTGAAGCGAAAATTACACGCATGTTTTACACTTTAAATGGACTCTGTTTTAACTGGGGTTTATTAACAATGCTGTTTAAATGTTAAGAAATTAATTAGGTAATGAATTGCTACTAATTATCTAATTTCTTTTTTTCTTCACTAGACCTAGCACATTTTATAACTCATATTAGTGTTTGCTAAAAGTAACAAAAGACTGAATTTGTAACACACCCTTATTTTAACATGTAAATACTTTTTAATGTATAACTAATTGACAGGAGTGGCTCGGTGAGTAGCACCACCCGGGTCCAGGGTTCAATCCCAGGGTGGAGCGACCTGGGTCCTTTCTGTGTGGAGTCTGCATGTCCTCCCCATGGCTGTGATGGTTTACTTTGGGTACTCCTGTTTTCTCCCAAAGTCCAAAGACGTGTTAGGTTAACTGGTGTCTCTAAAATTGCCATTGACTTGTGTGTGTATATAAATAGTTCTGATATAACCTTATGTATAATATAACCTTGTGTGTCTCTCTGAAATGATGACTGATGCCGACAGCGATGTTAAGCAAAACTAATAAACAAACACACTAATTGACAGGTCCAAGTTAGTATGATTTGGTTTTCCGTTTACCAAGTGAACCAAATGTGATGATTAGAGTAATTTACGGTGGGGTGTTTGCTTACTCATGTTATATATACAGCTCACAAAAACTAAAGGATATTACAAAATGAAATATCCCATAATGAAATACAGTGTTCTCTCGTTTATGGCGGGGGGTTACGTTCCACAAAGTAGAGACACTATATTTATTCAAGTATTTTTACACTATTTTAGCGGTAGAACTTGCAGAACGTTTGGGTAACATCGTAGGGCTTGAATGAATTCAGTCTATAATGAAACTTTCACAAACAGCGAACACAAAACCGCAGATAAAAACTTGTCAAGTCGGCAAGTAGAGACTCAGGCGGCCGATGCACTAGTGTTACTTCTCGTTTTTGGTGAGTATTCATCCACTGAGTAACTACTCTATTTACTGTAAATTGTAATATTTATTGTTTATAACATTATTGTTAAAAGTAATATTTTTTATAAATTTTTTAAAATTTTGTGATTTAAAAGTTCATCAAATACATACCACACGTACTACGCATGTGCAGATGGAGTTCCGCAAAAACCCGCAAAACAATAATATTAATATATTAATATATTTAGAAAACCTGCGATGCACTGAGGCCACAAAAGGTAAACCGTGAAGTGGCGAGGGAACACTGTATATTAAACATAAACAAAGTCCTATTTCACCTCCATTTATCAACTTATTTGTTCAGGGTCTGCAGGGTGTCTAAAGCCTATCCTGGAATTCACCTCCATTACGTACACTTTATTGTTTCTAGACTCATTGTCAGTTTTAGCACTTCCACTTACCATATAAATGCACTTTGTACTTTTACAATTACGCACTGTAGTCCCCTTTACTTATCTACTGTTGAACTGAGAATAGTCCGACAACCAAAACATCCTGTAGGCAGCGTCCTGTGGGCACTGATGAAGGATTAGGGGATGACAAACACAACCTTTCTGACTTTCCATTTACCAGATGGAGCAATATTGCAGATGTGCCATTATCGAGTGTGCAGTATGTGACCATAGTGTTGAAATACTCCAGCAGCACTGCTTTGTCTGATCCACTCTTAAAAGCATAGCACACAGCGACACACAACCACGACATCAGTGTCACTGCAGTGCTGAGAAGGATCCATCGCCCAAAGTGTCTGATCTGTGGGGGTCCTATAGATGTCCTGGTCATTAGAGAACAGAGTAAAGGGGACAAACAAAGTATGTAGAGCAAAATACGCACTACAGTCTGTAATTGTAGACTACAAAATGCTTCTATAAGTGGTAAGTGGAACTGATAAAAAAGGATGGAATAAGTGTAGAAATAACGGGGTGTACCTAATAAAGTGATCGGTGATGGTAATTTGCCTGTTACAGTTACACATTACCATTAGTGAAACAGATTCCCATAATTTCTCCCATCACCACTTACGATCTCTCGTTTCTCCTTATCCTCGTTTCAGCGCTGCACGAAAACAGGGTGATAAAATGTCACTTTAGTCCATTTTTCTCACTGTCTGTTAGGTGATGTAATCCACCAGTGACGCACTTGGGCGATGAATTGGCTCCAAATGGTGGGCGATAATGGTGGGTTCTCTGATAAGTCAGCATTCATTAAAAAGTGGGACACCTTCAGTTTATGGCTCCCAATGAGATTAAGTGTTAGCCAGACATTTATCATGGCAGCTAATTGAGCCCTTATCAGTGGGATTCTAATTGACTTAGCTCTGTTCACTGACAACGTGCATCTCTGGTGGCTGGAACGGCTTCGGGGCATCCAGTTGAGATGACCTTACTTTATGAAAGCACCTGTCAGCAAAGGGTGCATGGTGAGGTGACTACATGCCACACCAGGAACAAATCTAGGGTTTCTCACTAATGAGCACTTGGCAATATGATATATACTCCTTGCTCAGGAACATCTCTCAACCAAGTTCAAGTTTAAAAGGCGCTGGATTAGTTCTGTCACCAGCACCCCATTAAATAAGTCACTGTAACCTTCACTTCAGTCTGCCATTGCTAGCTTTTTTTATTATCACTGGTTTCTGTTATATTGTCGGACATCGTCACAATTAATTTTAAAGTCTTGGGTTTTTCACATTGGGTTATAAAGCATATATGCACAAAACTATGTTATCCATAATGTTTATTTAGTTTATTTAACATTGCTTTCAGCATCGGGGGGCTAGTTAATGACAAACACAAGGTTACATTAACACACAAGGTTTCTTTAAAACTATTCCTACATACACAGATCAAGCTGTTAAACTAATGCCTGCCTTTGGACTGCAGAAGGAAACCAGAGCACTCGGAGTAAACCACCATGGACACAGGGAGGACATGCAAACTTCACACAGCTAATTGCTGCGCCACGTGCTGTCCAGCTAACCATATAACCAGCTGCTAGTACAGTCATATCTCTGCACTCGACCACCTCGGAACTCATAGAACTCGGTTCATACATTTTCACAAGAACATTTTGTCTAGCCAATCATCATTTGTTTGCCACAAGCCATAAAGTACAGTATTCTTAGTCCAAATAAGTGACCATAAATCCTAAAATGGTTAGTAATAATAGCCAACCAAAAGGAAAACAGTAAGAACAAATGTTAATCAGGGAGCACCTGTACAAGACAACTTTATTAGTGCATATAATTAATATAGAATATTCATATAACATTAATATTTTTATTAATATATAATAAATACGCTTTTGTAGTGTTTTTAACTCTTGAATAATAAAGCAACACTCTGAAGTAATGGAACGTTCTCTTTACTTAACACACCATACATCACTCTCATATCACACATGCTCCGTCCGTACCGAGCTTACAGCACCAAAATATCCTACACATTGTGTAGCTACAACAGCTATTTACTGTAAATACTAATATTTTATCATTTATAACATTCCTTTATTGTTAGAATTTAAAATTTCCACAAAAACCCAGGAAACAGCGAAAATCCGTGATCTATTTTTTCCATTAATATTTTTTGAAAACCCACGATGCACCGAGTCCGCGAAAGGTGAACCGCGAAGTGACGAGGGAATAAAAAATACTTCCGAATATTTAGTAGGACGAGGGACCAGTTTATCTATGAATATGTTGATGTTTAAATTATAACATTCAATTCATGAAATGGTTCAAAAGTCAAGGTTGTAGATCAGGTCTTTTTCTTTGAAAGCCCTAATATGGTTGCTACCATAGAAACAAATGGAAATGCAAACAGATACATCATTGAATACCTAAAATGGCGGCCGTTAGTATTAAAAATGCTTTTCCACTGGAAATGACTGTAATGGATAAATCTAATGACAGACCTTACTCTGGTCGGGCTGCTTTTGATGAAGTAATTTTTTTCTGCTGATCTGATTGCATGTTCAATGCGTGGGCAGCATTCAGTTACAAAACATGACCTGTCAAAATCAATGACCTGTTGATCTGACCAGGGTGTGCCTTTGCCTGCCCAGAGAATTCAGGGATAGGCTCCCCCTGTCCCCGACCAGGATGGGGAGGTAGAGTGTACAAATATCAACACATTCATTTTGGATTTGCAGATTTGCATGATTGGTCGAGCAGGACACATTATTATGAATTTCTACTGATAGCATGGATTAAACTAGTAGAACGAGTCAGGGCGTTCAGTAAGACCCGAATCAATCCGGAGAGCCCAAATCCAAATTAGAACCAGCACACGATGTCTCCTTTTATAACAGGATTACCACAATTAAGACAGAGTTAGTTGCCCTAACTTGACCCTGCACTTCTGAGTTCCTGCCCCATCCTGTCCCCTGTCAGTTTGGTATCATGAGAATTAAAGTACTGGTGTAATATTTAGGGTCCTTCTTGTAATGGTTTAAGGAAATAGAAGTTCACTACATTGATTAATTCTGCTGTAAACAGTTCACCCATCGGTGCTAATCTCATACTGTATGTCAGCTTCCCTGTTTTCCTGAGTGACCCTCCTCCTTGTTCTTGCCGATGTGTTTTTATTTCCCAAAAACGAAGCGCAGCAAACATGTGATCATCCTTAGCTGATAGTAATTTACAGCCCAGCTTGTTCTTTAGATCGCTGGTTTGATTTACGGTCTCTCTTGTTTAAATGTCATCGAACCAAGTCGATTAAGTTCAAAACTTGGGGTACGAGGCCCCTGGTTAGTGTCACATGACACACACAGACACACATACTGTATATAGATACACTCAAAGTCAAGGGACAGGTGCTAACACACTTCAGGGGAACATCTTAGGTCTTGGGACCAGGGCTCGCTCATGCTCATGATGTAATTCTGAGGATACGTAGCATCAAAACTCACCTTCGGAATACGAACCAAATACTACAGATTGCTGAGCCACTCTGGTTTGTATCCCGCCTCTGGTGAGCAATTGTTATTAATTGCAAAAACTAAATATATAACCAGGCGGCACAGTGGGTCTCATGGGTAGCACCGCTGCCTCACAGCAAGAAGGTCCCGGGTTCAATCCCAGGGTGGAGCGACCTGGGTCCTTTCTGTGTGGAGTCTGCATGTCCTCCCTGTGTCTCCTTGGGTTTACTCCTGGTACTCTGGTTTCCTTCCACAGTCCAAAGACATGTATGCTAGGTTAACTGGTGTCTCTAAAGTGGCCCATAGTGTGAGACTGTGTTTATGCCCTACGATGGATCGGCGCCCTGTCTAGTGTTGTTCCTGCCCTTGCGCCCAGAGTTTCCGGGTGGGCACCGGATTAACTACGTACATAAGTCAGAATGACGTTACGGTCTGTAACCGTGCCAAGAACAGATCCGAAATTGAAATTTTTGTACTCTGCAAAGTGCTACACTACAAGCGCTTTGCCGCTTTATGTGACCACAATGACTTTCTACTAGTAGCTGAATTTTCCTACTTAAAAATGTTTAAAAGGTGATATTACATTGCCTGTTCTGAAAATTACTGTTTCTCCAATTGGACTCATTCCCTCTTGGTTGTGTGCAGCCAATGAGGTATGTTTATATTTCAATGGAAAAGTTTCCGTTTCCATTACGCAAGATTACGGTTTGATTCTACAGTGTGTTTGATTGCTGATGTGTGCTTGCGACTGAAGAACCACAGTGTTGTGTATTTCCTGTAGGGAGTGATGCAGTGTGGATGCTAGCATGTTTTCGGCTGTATCTCTAATGCATTTACGTACCATTTGCCCAGTGTTATCGTGAAAATAACCTTTATTTTTACATTGCAGTAGCATAAAAATACTCCGGTAATGTCCGGTCAACGTCCATGTTGGTTTACGACCTGTTTCACAGAAGACACTGCAGTCATTAAACAATGCAAACCTGGATTTAAATTATGTTATTTACTTAATTTTACTATTACTTTAATATACTTTTTAATATAATTTCAAGTAATTATTTAATTAACATCTAGTTTTTCCTCGTCACTGTCGCCCTAGGCTTGCTCAATTTGGAATTTTGGGTAAAAAGCGCTATAGAAATAAATTGGAATTAAATTTTTGGAATGTGTCACAGTGTAAAAGAAGAGCCTAGGCATGCGGCTGCTTATCAGGACCACATTTTCTCCCTCAGTCTAACAGCTGCTATCTCAGACCACTGGTACACATGCAAAGTCATTGTCAATGATGAAATAAAGTCACAAGAAAGGTTTTTTATATAAGAGTGTATCATTTCAAAGAGGGTTTTAAACAAGATCTCGTAAATATACAAAAATACAAATGATTTCTGTATTAAAAACGCATTTCTGTAGCTTTTTACAGTGGAGTGTCATCATCATGTATCAAAGCAGCTTTACAATTTTAGATTATCAGCTAATATTTAGGGTCCATAACAAATCGATCAAGCCTATGGTGACAGTGGGAAAAAAAACTCTCTAAACATTATAAAGAAGAAACGTTGGGAGGATCAAGACTCAAAAAGGGACGTCCTTTTGCTGGCTTAGATGTTAAAGGTAGAAATTCAATTCAATTCAATTTTATTTGTATAGCGCTTTTTACAGTAGACATTGTCACAAAGCAGCTTTACATTGATAT
>JAUZSU010019499.1:0-10806 GCA_034780255.1 Parotocinclus maculicauda
TGTGTGTGTGTGTGTGTGTGTGTGTGTGTGTGTGTGTGTGTGTGTGTGTGTGTGTGTGTGTGTGTGTGTGTGTACGGGCAACTTTCTGCTTTTTTAAAACCCTCCCTCCCTTTACCACTCCCTCTCTGTCCCTCTCTCTCTCGCCCTCACTCTCTCTCTCCGTACACACACTCAGACTGCAGTTTGCCTCCAGCAGGACTCAGTCGGCCCTCGTACACTCATACACTCATACACACACGCACACGCACGCGCACACACACGCACGCACACACACTCGGAGTCGGTCGGTCTCTCGAGATCCACACAGGGACACCATGGCTTTTTCAGGCTTAAAATGAAAAATGGAAAAGTCTCCGAACCTGCCGTCGAACCGCTGCTGAATTTTTGGCTCTGACCTTTTTGTCTTTTTTTTTTTTTTTTTTTGAAATTTGAGATTGTTCCTTCATTCTTGCTTGACTTGCTCGGGGACGGAGAAACCAAAAAAAGAGAGATATAAACTGCCGGGATTCATCCAGAACTGCAGTGAGTACTGATTTTTATTGATTTCTTTTTATTTACACACGCAGCTCAGACGATTGTTTACTTCAGGTATTTCGCTTCTTCTTTTTTTTTTTTTTTTTTTAATTAGGGGCGAAAATGGCAATAAAAATAAAAAGAGAAAAGTGTAAAAGTGCAACCACAGACTAAGAACTTTCAAAACTGCTTTTATAAACGTTTTATTATTTCTACGACATGTAAATAATAAAAAAATACATTTAACTTCTTTAGCTAAACAAAAACGAGAAATTTGAGTGAGAAAAATATTTACTGTTTTATTCGATATTAAATGCAGACACTACGTGCAAAGTAAACCCATAAAATAAATTAAAAGATAAAATAACACATGAAAAATATGAAACGTTAGGTATATCCTCCTGTTGCTTTTTTAAATTGTCAAAAACAGAAAAAAACCCTCTTAACTTAAAACCATTAAAAAAACTAGACTGGATCAATAAAAAAGATACACAGATTATAAAAAAGTATAAAATAAAGTCTTAATATGCGCATCGTTTTATATTTAAACTGGTTTTATACAAGCCAAAGAAGACAAGCATGATAATATTATGGTATGTCATATTATTAAATAAAAGTAAATTAAATTAAAAATAATATTATTTAAAAATATAGATTTATTTAAGCGAGAAAGCCGATGTGTTTTAACGCTTGATGTTCTTTCTCTGATGCGAGAATCATCAGTTCCACTCTCATACAGGAGAGTCAAATAAATACATCAATAAATAATCAAAAAAATAAAGAAATAACACAAACAAAAGAGGGAAATAAATAAACGAGACAGTAAAAATGACTTATTTTTTTATTTCTTTTTAAATCACTTTAGTCTTTAATAAAAGTGCCTTAAACATTTTTATTCAAGTTTCAGTGTTTATTTATTTTAACTGTTACTTCTGAACCTTTGAAAAAAGCGAATCGATATTTGTTTTATTTTTTAAAAAAGAGTTAAAACAAAAAAAAAAAGAAAACCACTCTGTATTTTGGGTTACACGGGGCGGCGCTGATCATTATCCACCAAACCTCGTTAATTTAAAACCTTTTCGTTCTGCTCTTTTCGTCACATCTTTCAAAAAAGATCAAATCAAATCAAACAAATAAATAAACAAAAACTTTCTCGTCCCGCCTGAGGATTAAGGAAGTTTGAGCTCACGGGGGGATGAAGCTGCACTTTACGAATCACAGCCTGATCAATTATATAATTAATTACCTCTTAACGAGCTGGCTTTAGCGTCGACTCGCCGTGTTTGTTTTTAATAACGCGTGACTTTGGCTTTTATAGGCAGTCGAGCGTCACGTCGGGGCCTGATCTGCAGCCTCTGTTTACCGAAGGCCGAGCGTGTGTGTGTGTGTGTGTTGAAAGGCGCAGTGCGTTAATTGATGCTGATTATGACACACACTCGGCTGCAGTGTGTTTACTAAATACACCCGTGTGTTTTTTGTTAGCGCTCTACAGGCGCTCATTAATTATTCATGATTTATGCAAATTCTTTTCCACACTCACTGCAATTTGCATTAATTACAAACTTCTGGGCGACTTTATACCGAAACACGATCACTATTCGGGACTACGGGGGACGTGAATAAATAAGTGAACCCTTGAATTCCTGCTGTTCCGAGCGTAAGTGACAGGCGCTTCTCCAAAAACGCTTTTTTTTGCGGTTTTTTTTGCGTTTTCGTTTTGTTTGGTTTGGTGACGAGGCTTTTTCTCGCGGCGCTGCGGTAGGGAGCGGGGACTGAAGCGTGCGTTTTTGGCCGAATCGTCCTTCTGGAAGTGATTTGGAGGCCTGAAGTGCACGTTATTAGCAGATTGAAAGTGAACTGCATGTCAGATCGAACAAAAACGAGCGAGACAAATTACAGCAGCGACCGCATCTGACAGGAATTAACGTTTTAATCACCTGTAACGCCGGGAAAAAAAAAGGCCACACCACATCACGCCCCGCCGTCCCATAATGCACCGCTTCACCTGTACGTACAGAGACTACGGCTCCTTACCTAAATCATATAAGCTTATTAATATGTATTATAACATGATTATTAAATTACTATTACATCATAGATTATATAATAAATATAATATCAATTTATTCTTTATTCTACATATGTATTTGCAATATAATGCATAACAGTCAGGAATGGAATAAAATTATTTTACATTTTTTTAACCATTTTTATAACTGGCTTTCATTATTATTATTATTATTATTATTATAATAACATTTAAAAATTAATTATGTTCAATCAAACATCCCATCAGGCATTAATAAGCTGCTTTAAATTTTTTTATTGCTTTGTGATTAAATGAATCCTTATTCACGTTTTATTACAATGTAATTATCATATTATAAATATTACAACAATAATTTCTATAAGATTCTGTAACGTTACAATAATAAAAGCCAGTTAGGAAAATGGTAAAAAAATATATATAATTTTTTTATAATTATGGAAAACAATTATTATCTTAGTATTTTTTCTTAATAATTAAACAAAAACAAGAAATGTGTTTTTTTAAGCACTGTAAAACGACTTATAAAGTAGAATTTAAACACACTTTATTGACATTATTATTACTTTCATGGTTGATCTTTATTTTTTTATTTTAATAAAATTTTTTAATTTACTATATTTGTAGTTTTCCTAACTGACTTAAAAAAATGTATTTATTAATGTATTTTTATGTAATTATTAAAAAACGCTATCACAATCAAAAATTATTACTGATTTAAAACGTAAAAAATATTTTTTAATGTACTCAGTTGTAATAACATTTTAAAATATATTTTAAAACAATAAGATGTTTGGATATAGTAATATAATTAGACAGGAGTCGTACATTCAATTCTTTTTTTATTATTTATTTACTATCTTGACCTGAACGCAACAAGTCGGTGATAAAATGTAATAATAGTACAATTTAAACTGTAATTATTTTACTGTTTATTTAATAATAAATAAATAATAAAAAAATAATAAGCGATTACATTTAATAAAATGTCATTTTTAAATACATAATCACATTAATGTCTTTTCTTCGTTCATGATTCCTTTTAGAATTTTTTAAAATCTGAATTATTCAGTCACTTTTGTCCGATTCTCTGTTGGACTGGGGCAGCGGTGGAATTCGAACCCTGGACCTTCAGGTTCACAGTCTGGTACCGTCACCGCTGCTCCACCTCCGTAACAAAACCACAGAAAAACCCAATTTAAATCCTCTCTGTGTGTTTAACACTGATTATATGTCATACAAAAACATTTGTATTGTTTTTATTTCTCCTTCATCACTACATCTGTAACACGACAGTTTAGTAAAAACGTGCTAAAAGTGTTTTTGTGCCTCTGAACCGTATAAATAAATGCAGAAATAAAATAACGATCGATTTGTGGAACCGTTACGACCCTCTATTTTTGATGATTGTTAATTAAAGGCGTGGGATCTCGTATCTGATCGTTAATAAACGGTGTAACAAACGCTGTCGTTCGTAAAAAGCCCTAAAACGCTGCTCTGTGATTGGCCGAGAGCCTCTGCCCCTCACAGACAAGTGCAGCAGTGCAACGTCGTCCCACATCTGCGTCCAATTTTGTCCACGCATACATTCTTTACGTGGTTTTTTTTTTTTTGGGAGGGGGGGTGGGGAGGGGAGGGGGGTGTCAGCTGAGCTTCTTACGTTGGGATTAGACGGCTGAAAGTTATTTTGATTAAAATGCTGAGAAGGCGTCACAAAATCAGCCGGACAGGAACAAGACGCAACGATAACGTTTACCGGCGTCATATTTTGGTAAATATACTTATTTTAATTGGGTTATTAAAGCTGCATTCCGTGCGGTGACAATGATATTCCAATACTGTCGATTTATTATCGATTTATTTGACGATTTTGTCATAATATTATGAGAAAAATATGTTCACGGTTTATAAAATTAATTGTGAATTCAGTATCTGTCATTACATTTCAGATTTAGGTTAAAACGTTGAAATTAACTCTCATCTGTACTTGACATAAGCGCAACAAAATAAATTAAATGTATTTAAATTAGTATAAATAACACTAATGACGCTACTACTATCAACAAAATAAAATAAAATAGGAACAAGACACAATTTAATAAAATATAAACTTTTTTATACATGCGTTTAGATAACATTTTATTCTTTTTAAAATGCATTTATTTGCAAACGAGAAAAAACAACAAAACAAATTACTGATGGCCATTCATCGTCTATTAACCAGCGTACGACTGATAGTCAGTGTGTGTGTGTGTGTGTGTGTGTGTGTGTGTGTGTGTGTGTGTGTGTACGCATGGAAACAAGTGAAGCGAGACAAAAAAAGAGCAAACAGCGCTGAGTGACGCGCACTTGGCTTTTGTTTATTTTTTTTTGACGACACTTTGCTTTGTTCCATCAAAGGAGGCGCCGTTCAGCTTCGATTCAAATCTGAACATCAAAGCATCAACTTTTCTTTTCTTTTTTTTATTCATCTTATTAAGCACTTATTTTAACATAACAAATCAGTGTAAATATCGATCCATAATCAAATTATTTCATTTAATCAAGTTAATCTGTAATCGGAAATGTCTTTTGTATTGGTTTTACAAAATTATTCTGTATTGTATTATTATAATTTTAACATGACAAACATTTTATGTGCTTTATATTAATCTATATGAATCTAAAGCCACTTTAAAAACAACAATAATATATTTAACATTATTTCAGCATGCATTAGTCTATTAAAAAAATTCCCGAACCATTAATACGATTTTAAATGCATTACTTTTTTGATTTTGAGTAGTAAGCTGTTTTTTTTTTCCATTTTTACTTATTGGTACTAAAGTCAGATGAATTTTTAAACCAAGTTTAAAAGTTAAAGAGCCACAAAATCTCTAATTAATTAATTAAATTCATTAATTCTAAGCATTTTATACTTTTTGATTTATTTCTAAATCGTATAGAATATATAAGTTTCCTAAATAAGCAGCATGAGATAATTCTGTCCCTTTACTAATGTTACAATGTTAAATAAGTATAAATTTAGATTAGAATTTTAAGCATTTTAACATTAGGCTGCAATATATTTTATGTTAACATCTGAGTGTAAATAATATATAACATTAATAAATAAACAAAAGGTGCAACCTGAACATTTTTGATAATTCAAACTACGTAAATACACAGCTTCTTAAATTATACTACTTTAATCATCTAAATTAAGTTCAGATTTTATTTATATAATGAGGTTATATAGTATTTTAATAAAAAACTATAAATTAAGAATAAATGCAACGTGACAACGCCCCAGGTTAGGACTGTGAAATATTATAAGAATATTAACAATAATATAAAATATAAAATGAATAAGGATGAATTTAAAAGTCACAAAATAATAATAATAATAAGAAAAAAAATCATTTATTTCTAGCTGATTGGAAATTAGATTTAATTAAATCTCAATCTGCACTATGAAAATGAATAAATAAATAAATAACACTATGAAAGCCAGTTACAAAAAACATTTAAATCCTTAAAAAATATACTTTAATTTCTTTTAATGTCTAGCTTTTTAAAAAATGATTTTAACTCACTTTTACCACGTCCTAAATACGCAATAATATTAATATTATACTTAAAATCAATAAATGAAGCAACCTGAACGTCTTTGATTCTTAAACTCAATAAATAATATAATTATAGACTAATGACATTATTTTTAATCTTTTGGCTATATTTGTACATAAAAAGTTCCCTAATTACACAGCGTGAGCTTTTTGAAACATTTAAAAGGTGCAACCTGAACAAATAAGCAAACAAACCAACAAATAAAAGCAGAATGAATCCATAAACCGTTTTTATCAGTCATTTTAGAGCAGCTTTCTCACAAAAGGGCATCATTTCACCTTAAAATAATTTCAAATTGAACAAAAGGTGCATTTTTGACGCATTCAGACACATCATCGTCTCTTTTTTCCCTTTTTTCACTCGTATAATTAGAAATCGTTACCGTTCATTTAATCGATCTTTTAGATTTTAGAGCACTTTTAATTCCTCAGCTGCGCAGAGAATAAATAAGAAGAATAAATCCTTGAATAAACGTTTCCAAACGATCCAGAGTGCCCGTTTAAAGCCCCTTTCTTGGAGCAAACCCAGGCCCTTGTGTTTCCCGGCTTCAGTTCAGGTAGACGGGCGAGTTTTTTAAGCCTTTTAGAAGCTTTTAAATTCACGTAGAACTTTTTTTTTATTTTAGGTCTCATATTGGGACTCGATAAAGCCGAGTTGGGAGAACGTAATCATTATAACTCAGGACTTTCATCCTTTACTGTATCAGTACGGACTGGGGAGGCGACAGGGTGGTAGGAAGGGGCAGTAAGCGGGCGACAGAATGCTCCTGCCAACTGCACTGGGGGGTAACAGGGGCATTCTGTCGTGTCATAAGAACCATATGTGGCTCCATATGTTCTGGCCGTTCTCGTTTCTAATTTGCACTCTGTACCCGAGCCCTAATGTGCTCTGTCTCTCATTCCTGAACCCCCCCTCCACCTCCACCCCCGGTCCCCTGTTCCTGCCCCAGGCGGAGGGTCATTAGGACCTGTCATTGTGCCTGCAGATAAATTTCAGATAGCGTCAATTGCAGATGAAAGATACGGCGAAGATGCTCGGGCAGTCTCGCTCCACTAGCTTCTGTTCAACAAGTTCCCATCCTCTCTCTCTCTCTCTCTCTCTCTCGGCCTGCCTCGCTCGCCCCCCCCCCTTCCTGCTTACCTTGGCTAAGAGGCTTTCGCATGTTGATTGGGGGAGGAACTAATCCAGTTTGCAGCTGTCGTAGTTCAATGATGAATCACCTTCCCCTTCATTCGTTCTCAGGAGGAAGGAGAACCTGCAGGAGGAAAAAAAAAACGTAGACAATGTGATCCTCTGTTCCTCTCTCGCTCTCTTCTCCTCTCTCTCTGCGAATAACAATAATGTTTTCTCAGACAACGTCTATTGTGTCACGGATGAGTCTGGACACCAGGCTAAAATAACAAAGAGCGACTTTGTTTCGGTGCAGGTGGGAAAAAAAGCCAAACGATAAAAGGCTCTGATCAGTCCAGACTCAGGTAAGACGGAGGAAGTGCGTACCGGGCGCTTTTATATGACTTCAGACTTTTTTAATCGGGCTGCCGGGGTTGGTTGGTTGGAGCGTAAAAAAGAAAGGGGAGAACGTTAGTGTGAAATGAGAGAGAAAAAAACGAGACGATCCTGGTTCACTGAGGCGCATTTTCAGTTCTTAACCTGCTGCTCGATTTAGTTTTTTTATTGTCTGATTAAAATGTGTTGGAGGTTAAAAAGGTAAAGGGGGTCCAGAATCCTTAAAGTCGTCCTGATCCGGTTTGAACCTCACCAGCTCCTGCAGTTTATTTCGTTTCAATAAGTGACCCAAAAATCTTCCTGTTTGCCCCTAAAAACAGCTCAAAGAATCTCATCTTCCCCTTTTATTTGTATTTTAGTTACCCTTTAGTTGTGAATAATGACAAATCAGAGAGATATAAAGAAAAAAGGCAGATAATAATCCTACCTAAGGTTTATTTAAGACTAAAAGTTTGATGCACTGTCCTTTTTTCTGTTTTACTCCGTCGTTTTTGTTTTGCAGATTTTTCGGTCAACTTTTTATGGGGTTAAAACTGAGTGAAAATCAGACCTAAGAAGATTTAATTCTTTGTTACATAGTGATCAGACTGATCTTCACACATATTGGTCATGAAATAATAATAATAACCATGTTTTATTTGTTTTCGGAACAAACAAAATGCCATTAGAAACAAAACGGAAAACTAAAATCTAGCTAAAGAGAAAAATAAACTTCATAAAGTTCCTGTTTCTGTAATCTTTCAATCAGCTTTAAAAGCTTTTTTATTTGCATTATGATGGCATTTAGCCAAACGATACGGCCTGTAATTTACACATATGAATCACAAAAACCTACAGGTGCAACCAAAGTAGTTTGTAGAGAACATTGTTTGAAAATATACTTTAAATAAAATAGGATTCATTTCCCGTTTTCCTTTCGGTTAGCTGTCATCGCTAACCTTTTCTTGCCCCATCGAGATTTATGCGTACTGCGGATGTTAAAACAAAAAAAAATATAAGCGATAATCTCATCTAGTCTAATCTAGTGTGAATCTGAATCGTTTGGTACTGAATCGTGAGCCGAGTCAAACGCAAACGAGGTCCAACCTTTGGAATTAAATATTGAGCCGCTTTTAAATGACTACATGGTGAATGAAGTCACTAGGAAATCTCTAAACGCTAAGAGCCACTTTTCAACCATTCGCAAATTAAACCGAGTCACTAACGACGTTATTTTGGACGTTTTATTACTTCACATGTTCAGTTTTATCACGGAGCTGCGCAAAAAATTTGACTTTCTGAGATATTTCTTTCTTCCTCGTATTGTTATTATTATTATTGTTATCATCTTCTAACTCGGAACGTTGTTGAAAGCTCCAGTCAGATCGAGTTATCTGATTGGCCGGATCTGGTAATTGTTCTTTAACCTCGTTAGAACAATAATGCTTTTAGCAAAGACAAACACAGATGAACATGTGTTTGAGTTTTGCTGCTCTGCTGTCTCTGTGTACACACACACACACACACACACACACACGTTTTGCACACATGCCTCTATGTGATGAAGATGATATAAATTCGTTTTGTAGCTCCACCAGCAAAAAGCATCAATAAAAAACAAACTGTTTTTATTAGAATTCCTCGGTTATGACCAGACGCCGAGACTCGGCCGTATCAGAATTTGTGCCGTGTGAATTATTAACCATGAGTCAGTCAATCGTCAGGAGTCTCATTAAATGTTAAATCTGTGTCAAATATCAGCTGATGCACCTCCAGAGAGGAACCTGGTCTGATCCCAGGAGAGACTGCGGTAATGTAGAACAGCAAAAATAATCATAATAAAAATCATAATAATAATAATGTCATTATTAATTATCGTTATTTCAATCAATCTTTTAATTCCTGTTTAATAATTAGACAGGCAGAACAAACAGATTTAGGTGCAAATATTATTATTAATGTAAAAAAAAGGACGACTAGTTAGAATATAAATATGACTTATTAACGTTTATAAACTAAATAAAATCAATAAAAATTAAAATACTATCTCGAATCTTGTAATACTTTAAAAATATTTTAAAAAGGCTAAAATAAAAACTAAGTAAAAAATAAGCAAAGGTTTAAATGTTAATCAAACAAATATATATTTTTAAAAATGATAATAAAAACATAATACACATTATAAATGTAAATAAATACGCACATTCATTCTGTGTATATTTAAATAACAAATATACACGAATTAAATTAAATTAAATATAAATCATCATTTAACATTTTTTTTCAATTGCTTGAATGCAATTTTAAATTGTCACAAATGTGCAGCAAAACATGAAACATTCAAATAATAAATGTTTCATTAAAATGAAGGCAAATCATTACGTAAAAAAAAATAAAAAATTATTTCAAAAAAGCAAATAATAAACAATGACTTTGTACAATTTAAAGAATTACAAAAAGAAATCGGAATAATAACGAGAATCTTTAAACAGTGTCTGTCTCTGGTGTGTTATACTCTTATGTGTTGTGTGTTTGTGTTATACTCTTATGTGTTGTGTGTTTGTGTTATACTGATTGTGTGTTTCTGCTGCAGGTCTATGGAAATGCAGGATCTAGCCAGTCCTCACAGTCGTCTCAGTGCTAGCAGTGAATCCCCAAACGGCCCAAACCTCGACAACTCGCACATTAACAACAATTCCATGACACCAAATGGCACTGAAGGTACAAAATCGACACAAATCTGTAGATGTTATAATATTTATTATATCTGTTATTATTAAAGAGCTGTTTGATTATAAAGATCTAACCCAGACGTCACCGCTGTCACTTCCGGTCGGGTCGAAGAGCTCAGTCAGACTTTAGTAAACAAGAAAATCAGAAAAGTCAAACACAGTTATTCTAGAATGGAAATGAGATGCAAAAACTAGATCTCTAGAAAGTGACTGAATTGGTGTGAATGCACTATATAAAAGGCTGAAAGTGCTGGGGTGTCTGAACGTTCCCTGATCTTGAAAGTGGTGTTTCCCAGCCCGTGTAATGCCTCTGTAACAACATTACCCTATAGTGGTACCCTAGGAGGTCCTGTACCCTATAGTGGTACCCTATGAGGTCCTGTACCCTATAGTGGTACCCTATGAGGTCCTGTACCCTAT
>JAUZSU010019510.1:0-10805 GCA_034780255.1 Parotocinclus maculicauda
CTCCATAAAACTAACCATACAGCTTAAAGCAACATCACATGTAAAATCAATTCTGAAATCCACTGACCTGCCACCTCCAAGAAAGAGAAGACCCAGGGTCATGTGGTGAGCCATGTGAAATCCATAGTTCATCTCCCCAAAAGTGCGCTTATGCAAAAAACGGCAGAGCTGCAGCACCTTCAGGTCTCCTGAGCCAGCCATGACCAAGGAGGTGGACAGCAGCACCATACTCAGACATGTCTGCACATTATACTGCCCAGACTGTTAGATACATACCCCATAAAATATAGAAATATCAGATTACATCATAATTCTGTAATGAGTAAACTATCAACTTTTGCCTTCGAGCAACTTACAACTGTTGCTGTAGATGAAGTAGCAGTAAGAGACTGCAAAAACTTTCGAGCAAACTTGTACTGTGAGAAATAGAGGAAAATATGTGATGAGAAGAGTGATAATAATATGTCAGAGGTAACCAGTTGAAATGGTCTGCTTTACATGTCTTCTTACCAGGCAGTCAAAAGCATCAGAATTCGCAGATCCAGCAAATCGAAAGCCCACAGCCATGCAGGCCCCAGCGATGATATAGTCATTAGCTTGCCTGGGGAGAGGAATAATTTGGTCATAGCAGGGAACACTTATTAAATCTTAGATGAAACGGAGTGTAAATTACTGATTACAAAAAAATGAAATTTGTACATTTCAGTACTCTGATTGAGAAACACTGATGAATCTATACAATTTGGTCACAATAAGTATATTAAAATTAAGGAGGGAAATAACAGTTTAACAAATTCTCAAATCAAAGATGTGTATTTACATCAAAGTCTCCATATTTAGATCTTCAGAAACAACCATGTCCTCTTGGAGTCCAATGTTCTCTTGAATTATCTACCAAAAACACAAATCTCAATTATCTTACTAACAATAACAAAAAATGCTGGTTAGGGGACACACATTACGTTCATAAAATGTTTGTTAAAAGCAAAACTGTCCATGGGTTTTTAATAATCAACATTCCACATATTTGTAGCACTTTACACTTACACACCACATTAGTGCAAACTTAATTTGACCAGTGGTATTGAATTCATACTAACACACTTGTCCTCTAAGAATTATAACAGGCATGTGCTATTCAATGTCCATCAGATCAATGTCAATCTGCCTAAAATGGCCATGGCCTTAAAAACTACACTTAACTTGAATAGGGGAAAAAATTGTCTTTAAACTCTGGACACTGCAGTTGTAGCTCTGGCCAGTGTATGTATTGAGTAAAGTACTGAGGTAAAATTATCTAATAGGCCTGATCCCTGCCTTATCAGTTGTGTGCTCACTTGCTCAAGTTCAGACTAGACAGTTCTCTTGATGTGTTTAGAGAGACTTTCTTAGAGACCGACCACACACACACAGACACACAGACACACAGACACACAGACACACAGACACACAGACACACAGACACACAGACACACACACAGAGACAGACATGCACACACCTGTCTGACATTTCAGGTTGTTTATAATACTTTCTTATCAATTCTTTTTAAGCTGCAAATTATTAGTATAATATTTGCTAACGTGTTTGTAAAGATAACATTTGGGCAGTCAAATATTTTGTTTTATGAATTACACTTTAATGAAAAAAATCAAATCAAGTAAACATTATTTTTAAAATATCTACTGTGGCTAACAGAGTGCTGTATCTCTCAAACTATCTTGTGCACAGCTCCCATTATAGAATAATTCAGCCGCCAATACATCTAGGATTGTAGATGAACCTGTATGGTGCACTCCTGGTCACAGAACACTGTAATAACATGTGACATGCCTTTCGTTCATGAAGTATCGTCGTTCACAATTATCTGAAATGAGACACTGAAATAATCTAATGACATTATTTTAAGATGCACACTACGGAATTACAGAAATGCCAGCAATGCACCATTACTTCCCTTCACAAAGGGAAACAACTAAAAACAAAACTCATGAGCCACCAACAGAATGAAAGTGCCCAACACATGGAACACGTTAGTTGCACAACTTCCTTGGAGTAGAACTAAACATATATAATATAGCTTTGCTTTGTAAAACATTCTTGTAGAAACTAAATAAAATGTTGATTGCACGGTCATGCAGTCAACCATAAAGGGAATGCAGGCTGTTGAGTGATGCAAAGCATGTGTGTAAAGCATGCGTGCGTGTCAGCTAAATATTTAGCTTTTATACCTGAGGCACATTGCTAGTCACCCATTCTTCATTAGGCAGGATCTCGTCCCACATAATAAGACATCTTGCCAATGTCTAAGGACAGAACAGACAAGATTCATTAAGCACTCTTTAATTGCTTTAACTCTAAAAAATACACCTTCAGTTGAACTTGGAAGATTTCTATTACTGACTTTCACAAGAAATGTGTGCTTTCAAAAGCACAAAAAAGCACAAACTGGTCGCTGAGAGATCGTTAGCCAATTAATAATGCAATAGGGAACTTTGTGTGTGTCACGCTATTCCACTGTAAGAGCACAACAAGACAGGAAAATCGAAAGTAATTTTTTAGCATTATGCCATAGCAGCTTTGAAAAGACACAGCCAGTAACTAAAACATGTTATTTTAATTAACATTCTAAAAATCTTATTCTTAAAACACAGAAGACTATACAATTTGTCAGCATCAAGCTGACCAGAGAAACAAAATCAGATGTGTTATTTTTTACAGAAACATGGTGAAATATTAAAATAAATATACTGACTATAATCACAAATAATTAAGTTAGCTTCTACAGTATATGAGCTACTATAAGTCCCTGAGTATATAATTTAATTTGGGCTGTGTTACCAAATGAGGATAACAAGGCATACAGGGTTCAACACCTAGATCAGTGAGTGCATTTACATAAACAAAATAATAAGATAACAGCAAAAAAATCATAAGGGAAAAATGTTTGTGTTTTGTATAACAGCTGGGTGTGACAATGACATTTCTACTGTATTAAATCTTCCTAAACAGAGTAAATCCTGTTGTTAAGTATACATACTATTCTATTGCCTATTGAAGAATATATGCATCAACATAAATTCAAACACAATCTATAAATATAAGCAGCTTTTAATTTTATTAAGAATACCCAGTCATGCCTAAGACAATATTTGCAAACTTAGTGCGAATCCAGACATGCTTGGACTGGCCAAAACATTGTAGACAATAATAGTAGTAAGCTTTTACTACAGGGTGACACAAAAGAAACAAGACACCCTTTTGTTTCAGAAACAATGGGGAAAATTACATATCTGAATATCCCAAGAAGTAATGGGTGAGGGGGACTATGTTTTAGGCAATGTCCAGAACATGGCTGCCATCTTGGATCAAGGGTAGGTTTTTCCAGTGGGAATGTGGTTATGTAGCATATCAAAGACCACCTGAATTTTCTCAGAAATTCACTGCTGCAAGTCTTGGAATAACTTGTAGTTTAAAAGTTATCAACATAAAGTTAAAAACTTTTGTTGTTTGTCACAGGTAACTAAAGTTGGAATTGACAAAAGAATAGAGGCGATTATGATGTCTGGGGAACACAGCAGATAAGCCCCCCTCACACATTACTTGCTGGGGTATGCAGATATGTCCTTTTTCCATTTGCTTCTGAAATAAAAGGGTGTCCTGTGACTTTCGGTTCACCCTGTAGTATGAGAGATCACAAAATAGCATATGATGAATCTCTAAACTGTAATTGGATTTGGTTGTAATTGTGATTTGGATTAGCAGACCCAATCCATAAAATACACCCAAAAGTGTTCAGGATGCAAAATCTATATTGTCCAGGGTAATTTTGCAAACAATTTAGGAACCTCAGCTAACAGAATACAACTTAAATAAGGAAATTATCCATCCATCTGATTGTTTTCTACTTCTCACCCTCAACAGCAGAAACTCTGGTTTGATAAAATCCAGCAGGAACATGGTATCAGGGGCTTTCAACCAATCAGCGATGGACCTAAAAGCAAAGGCAGAGACGTTGCTCTGTGAAAAGGTACTTACATTGCTTTTTCAATAGTTTCTCAGAACAGATGACGTTTACTGGGCTAATATGATTCATCTATCTAAGTGAGGATAAGTGAGAATTGAAATGAAATGGAAAGAAATACAAGTAATTGTGGGTGGAATAAAGCGACACGGGTAAAAAGAATGAAGACAAATAAAGAAAGAGAAACAGAAACTTGCCTGTTGTTTGTCTTTAAATAGATCATGGCAAGAGCCAAAGTGGCACCGGGAGAGGTCACGTCCACATTGATTGTATCTCCTTCCTAATATTCATAATAAACTCATTCATTGGTTTATGTATTTATTATGAAAGTGATCAAGGAAACACTGTGTTGCTAAACAGAATATTTTTTTTATTTGTGCACCTTGATTTGATAGCTTGGAGACTTGTGCTTCTCTCTGTTAACTCCAGTGTGTGTGCGGCGGTGTCCCCCGACCATGTACTGATAGAGCTGCTCCGGTACATTCAGGTCAGTCATCCCGATCAGGTTACTGCCATGCTACATGTAGACAGGGTTAGCTGGTATTAGAGTAGTGCAGGTTCAATTGCATAAACATAATCTCACAAATAAACACATGGAAAATGTACAAGTAAATATAACCATAGGCCCGAATGGCACTGAAAAACTGAGTTAGCAGTTTTATTAAAGAGGACAAAAAGTACGGTAGGTCAACAGGTGACCCAGAGCACTGATAATAATGATATGTGCTGAGAAGCAGTAAAAAGTGGTTATCCACTGGAAATTGTTAAGAATTATTTGGAAACAATGGCACCCTTACCCCGAGACAAACCATGCCAAGTGCCAGGCCTGCTGCTAGAGAGTAGGACTCTCTGTCTGTGCAGTATTCCATTTCAGGACCAGGGGGACGACCTATGTAAAGACAGACACACACGATGAGTAACACTTTCACCTACATTTAAAGGAATGATTGTGCACACAAATTGATATACATTAGGCATACAGTACTAATTTTCAATATGCAAGTACAGTATTTAGGATACATCTTTCAGCATATAGAAGACAAAAACTCTGGTTCAAATCGAAGCCTGGCACGTGTGGAGTTTTCATGTTCTCCTCATGACGTGGTTTCCTTCAGTTTCCCTCCACATCCAATGGACATGTTTTAGGTCAACTGCCATCTCTAAAAGTATACCAATGTGAGTGTGTGACCTGCAATGAACTGGCTGTATATTGTTGGTTCTAATCTTAGGCTGCCTGTTAAAGCCCATTTGCAAGTGCTGTCAAATACAGCACAGATTTGAGACACATTTTGTGAAAAAGTTTTCATGTGCAGTACAGTATAACCCCTGAAATAGTATGTTGTGTTGATTAGCAAGTGCACATTAAAACATTAAAGTGGGGAAATATTTTGTAAACCCTTGGTGATTACTACACACACAATGAGGTTAGAACAATACAAAAGCCCTTATGAACAAATATGATCAAACATTCTGAACCAAAACATTCACATCTATGACTCAAAGCTCCCATTTCACCACATCTCAAAGGTGCTCTATTTGACTGTGGAGACCAGTCGAGTACAGTGAACTCCTTGTCATGTTCAAGAAACCAATTTGGGAGGATTTGAGCTTTATGGCAATTTCATTCTGCTTTAGGTAGTCATCAGAAGATGGTATAGGTCATAAAGAGATGGTCATGGTCAGCCACAATGCTCAGGTAGACTGCGGTGTTCAGTTGACATTAAGGGGCCCAAAGTATGCCAAAAAATATCCCCCACAACATTATACAACAGCCCGAACTGCAAATACAAGGAAAGAAGGATCCATGTTTCTATGTTATGTAATTTATGTTGTTTATGCCAAATTCTGACCCTACCATTTGAATGTTACAGGAGAAATTAAGACTCATCAGACCAGGAAACTTTTCCAATCTTCCACTGTCTAATTTTGGTAAACCTGTGCGAACTGCAGCCTCATTTGTCTGCTCTTATCAGGTCAGCAGGGCATATTGACCATATCTACATTCCTAAATGCTTTGAGTTGCTGCCATGTGATTAGCTGGTTAAATATTAATGTAAAAGGACAGTTGAACAAGTGTACCTAATAAAGTGGCTGGTGAATGTATAATTGATACACCTTACTAGAACGCTCCTCTCAAGTAATATATCTAAATGTGAAGAACACTCTAATTAAAGTATATTTCAAAGGACTTCAGAAGATATTTAAGCATTTTTTAGAGACCAGTGTGTTCGTCAGTTCATAAAAAAACTGTCTGTAAAAGGAGGACATTCACAAGCACGGTGGCCATATAAAACATAGGATACCAGCCTAGATCCAAGTTTAGATAGAAGTGTATTCAAGGTAATTTTTAGAAGCCATTCATTTGTGCACACTACAAAAAGACAGCAAAGTAAATAAAACCCTGATAGTAGAAATGCAAACCAATGTTTGGATCGCAAAAGAAACTGTTCACTCAAGCACACTCCTTACCTGCTTAATCCAGTTCAATGACAAGCAGCACAGGAACAAAGGCAGGACAGTATGCCAGTCCATGCACTTTTTGAGCATGCATGTACCCTGCAAGTTGACCTAACACAATTTAATTTTGTTTAATTTCTTTGGAATGTGGAAGGAAACTGGGGTACTAATAGAAAACCCAAACAGACATTGGGAAAAAATACAAACTCCACACAGAGATCAAACATCAAACTTGGTTTTCTGGATCTGTAAGGTGACATCACTATGCCACTCAGGAAAGAAACAGTAGTTATTGCTTTTTTAAAGTAAATTATTAAAAGGCCAAAAATCTATCCCTGCAAATGTAAATTATAATATAATTTGTTTTATCACAGTACCAGTATGGTAAAATATTTCTCTACAATATTATAAACTTCACTTGATACCATTACAGTTCGCAATCAACTTACATCAAAAAACACTAATAGCACCCCCACTTACATTACCTGCAACATCAAATAAGAAAAAGCTGTGACAGTATGGAAATGGCAATTACATTGACTTTTATTTCAGTACAGGCAGTATGAGCCCAACATATTTCATGTTTTGTCTGGTCAAATTCATTACGTTTGTTAATAAACACCCATTCAAGCATTACAGGCCTGCAACAAACTCCAAAAACAGTTGGGATGGTAAAGCATTTACCACTTTGTTTTCATTCCTTTTCACCACACTTAAAAGATGTTTTGGCACAAAGGTTACAAAACGCGTTAGTGTTTCAGTTGTTATTTTGTGCCATTCTTCTACAAACATGTTTTAACGTGCAAAGAACATGGTTATAGTAACCATTTTTTGTTTCAAAATTCTCCACACATTCTTTATTGGGGACAGGTCAGGACTGCACGACAGTCCATTACTCTCTTCGTCGGCATCCATGCCTTTGTATAGTGTGCAGCATATAGTTTTGCATTGTCCTTGGAATAGATGACGCCTTGAAGGAAGCATTTGTTGCTCTAAAATATCAATGTATTTTATGCATTAATGCTGCCATCAAAGTGTAGGTGACTTTTGCCAAGCGTACTGACACAACCACATAACATGACAGAACCTGGTTTTTGGACCTGTTGCTAATAAAAATCTGGATGGTCCATATCCATAGCATATGATGTCACTTGTTTTTTGGTTTTTATTAATTTTTTTAAAGATCTGGAATACTGGATCTGGATTCTTAATCTAATGACTTCCAGTTTCCACTGCTTCTGGACATAGTTAACATAAGGATTTTTTTATACAGTAAGTTTTAAGTGGCATTTGTGAACTCCGTATTTAGTGCTCCATATTTTAGTGCCAAAGTAATCCCTTGGTCAGGTAGTTATATCAGCTACTGATGAATGATTAATGAATGGTTCTTGATGCACTGCCATGTGAGGCATCAAGATCTTGTGCCCTTGCCCATCACACAATTAAACACAATTAAATTTATCTAGACTTCTTTAGGCATTTAATGATTTCATGCACTGTAAAAGGAGAAATATGTAAACCCCTTCTAATCTTTCTTTGGGGAACATTTTATAATTTTCTCATGCATTTTTTTGACAAACTGGAGATCCTCAAAGACTTAGACTCATGAATACTGCTTTAGTATCAGATCATGAATAAATCATATCATATCATATAATATCACTAGCTCTAAATCCCCCCTATCCCAACTTTTTTGTGTCACAAGGCTAAAACACAGAAATGGATGTTTATTAACAAACAAAATAAAGCTGACCAGACATGACCAAACATGAAATATTATGGCTTCATACCGTCATAATGTCTGCAAGGTAATGTAAGACACACTACATTTGCATTTTCCTTTTGCATATCGTCCTTACTTTTTCTGATTGGGGTTGTACATCTACTTTCACATAATTAACATCTGCACATGACAATTCCATGCTGCACTCACCTATCTCTGCAAGCAGCACCTCAGCATTGTGTCGGTGGCCGGTCCCTTGATATACTAGGCCAATGCCTACAACAGCAGCGACCTGCACACTATGTGGCACATCCAGCTCAGTGGAGGTCGGAGGTAGCAGCGCAGGCACATGGATGCTAAGCAGGCGAGTGACTGACATGTCCATGGTGCCCAGCTTAGCTGCTGAGACGCCCAGCAAAAGCCCAATGCTTGTCATCTCATGGCCCTGAGAAGACAAATAATAAAATAAACATGTTTTTGCTTTTAGATCCACAGCCTTTACCTTGGCGAGTTAACCTCAAACAAATAATTGTGTTCATCCCTCTCTTAAGGCTGAGGGAAGGCTGAAGTGATTGATGATACACAATGCCTTATGGTTACACTGTCATTTTAATTTAGTTGAAGTTAGATAATATTAACCTACACACATAAAAATGAATCAAAGCCAAAAGTCAAAGTCAGATATATTTCTATAGCACTTTTTACAATGGAGCATTGCCGCAAAGCAGCTTGAGCAAGCCTGGGGCAACAGTGACAAAGAAAAACCACCTAAATGTCAAAAACCTTGGGTGGACCAAAATAAAAATAAAAAAAGAGACCCAAACTCCTTGGGCAGCTAAAATGACATATGAAAGAATTAATATACTTAAGAAGATTACAGTAATAGTTGTATGAATCGCTCTGCGACTAGAAGAATCAAACTCAAGGCAGAGACGATAAGAATTTTACAGTCATGATGACCTGTGATAAACCATGACAAGGTCCTCCGGTTCTTTTGAGGTTTCCCATATCTCACAAGCTAGCTACATAATTTCCTTGGCAGAAATCTGTTTTAAATTTCTCATTTGACCACAGAGACCAGTTAAAGTTCAATTCCCCATAGTGCCTCCTTAAATTTGTGGTTAGATAAATAAATTGTTTCCTTCTGGCACTAATTCCAAATAGTGCATTAGCATGGAGGTGTTGTTTTATAGTCGTTTTGAGATGTAGTAACCACAAACTGTAACAATATTCTGCAAACCTCCAAACGTGACCTGTGGTGAAATTATTCATCTCCACACCCATCCTTCTCAGGGTGAAATACGTGTTGTCTTCAACATAGATAAGTGAAAGCACCAAACAACTTCTGCATTACAGCCAGACCTGAATTCAGTGCTACAGATTTCCCTAATATCCGTGATTAGGTATTTTGTAAACATCTACCTGAACTTAAAAAACAAAACATACTTCAGTTGCACATCATTTGATTAAAAATTGGTAACATTTGTGACAAACAGTGTAATTACTTAAATAAAAGAATTCCCTCGTTTTACATTTAGGCTAATAATCAAGGATGCTGGCAATACTAAATGTAGTTAAGCGCTTTGTCACTATGCTGGACTGTATATCCACTCACAGGTTGCAAAGGCACTTTGAGTGCATCCTGTTTATCAACAGGGATTATGTAGACTTGTAGTCCTTTACTGAGAAAGAGCAAAATAAAATAAAAAAGAGAGAAAAAACCCTATTAGTTTAAAATAACGTGCTATTTTAATTAATTTAGTTTCTCGATTCTAAGTGACATAGTGGGGTTGCCAAGTGTTAAGGTACATAATGCATAAAAGTAGCCAAATCTCTTGTGACTCAGTGACTGCAGAGTTCCAGGCCCATCTAGTATTAACATCAGCAGTCTCAGTGGCTTCATGACATATATAGACGTTTCTATAGATAAGCATCAGCAATCAAGCCTTACATCACTAAGCACAATGTCAAACATCGGATGGAGTGGTGTGAAGCATGCTGCCAAAATTCTTTCCACGCAATAAGCACACATGGAGATTCCATACAGAAATAACCAGACCCAGATATTACCCCATGGGCTCAGGAAGACTTCAGAAAACCATTATCAGTGAACACAGTTCGTTGCTCCATCTATAAGTGCAAGTAAAACTCTACCATGTACCACGTTACATCCACCGTGGTCGTAAACATCGGTCTCAACTTTCAACTTCGCCGTCTGAAAATCATCCTGCTGTACTGATCACTGTTCGGAAGCCTAGGAATCGCTCTGGGATGGTACAACGTGGAGTAAACCACAGCGTCCTACTGGTGGCTCAGTGTTCTTCAAATCTGCATCACTCTGCCTCATCCTCATCTGCACCTCGTCAGTCCAGTTTAGCGCTGCTGAACATCCGTTCTCTCTCTGACAAAGCCACATTAGTGAACGACCTAATTGAACAACATCACCTTGATTTATTCTTTATAACTGAAACCTGGCAAGTCCCTCATGACTTCTTTCACTTAAATGCTGCTACTCCACCTAACTTTAAATACCTGGCGGTCCCTCGTGAAAATCGCAGAGGAGGTGGGCTAGCAGTTATTTTCAGAGATACTATTGGACTATC
>JAUZSU010019521.1:0-10804 GCA_034780255.1 Parotocinclus maculicauda
ATACGTGTAAATCGTACAATAAAGGTTTAATAAACATTTAATATGTTACATAGCACGTCCCGTCTTGTAACATAGGTGGTCCGATTAACCGGAATCGACTGTTATATTATATGATTATATTATATGATATTATATATATTACAGTAATACTTATTGTTTCTTTGTCGATATTTGTTTCTCTCTCTCTCTTGCATACTGCATCATAGGGTCATAATGGAGCCCTTTACACATTAACGCTTATAGTTAACCAAAATGACTAACACAAAACTTATTTTATACTGAAATGTTAAAAATCGTACGTTATTTAGTGATTAATGGATTTAAAGTGAGAAGCAAAACACTTATATAAAAATAAGCATTAGTTTGCTCATACTTTTTGATGTGACTGTAATTTGTTCTTTTAACATTTCTTTTGCAATATTGTGTCTATAGAAACTTCAGTTGCTCCAAAACTATACTGCCTGTCATTACCAGTTATTGTATAACCACATGACTCCTGTATTAAAATACCTTCACTGACCTTTTGTCAAAGCTCATTTAGGTTTTCCGAGATCATCAAAGCATCCCAAGGATTTTCCTCCTGCTTGACTTCCTTTTCCACCTCCTACCTCTGTTGACCTTAATGCACCTGTAGTTAGGTCCTTTGTTTCCATCCTTGCTTTATTTATTTAACTCTATAGTGTGTTGCAGTTATTATTATTCTAATTGATTTACCCATCAAACTGGTAATAATGCATTGAAAATGTAAACGTTC
Organism: Parotocinclus maculicauda; assembly: GCA_034780255.1. NCBI lineage: Eukaryota > Metazoa > Chordata > Actinopteri > Siluriformes > Loricariidae > Parotocinclus > Parotocinclus maculicauda. The sequence goes on from JAUZSU010019521.1 coordinate 755, forward strand.
TAAACAATTCAGGGAAGCGATTTAAAAAAAAAAAAGAAGCGTTTGATTTTATTTAATTAAACAAGATCTTCAGAAAAGATCATGAAAAGTCAAAGAAAGTTGTTTGATTATGCAAATGAGATTCAAACTCAATTATGGTGATTTAGTAGCAAGTGACATATTTATGTGGGTGAACAGAAGAATGTAAAACTGGATAAGAGTGCCACACATTGACTGTTCGGTAGGGTGTATGGTCACCCAAAAGTGTCAAAACACACTGACAGCGATGGGGCATGGACAGGATCAGATTGTCCAGCAGTTCTTGGGGTCTTCTTCATATTTAATTTGAAATATTACATAATTTTTGTGAGCAATGCGTTTTTAACTAGTTTGTCAAAATTGTACGTTTAAGAATTTGACTAGTCCCAATAACTTATTTGAAACTGTTTTCCCCTTGTTTCTTATTTAGATACGATCTCACTGTATACTCAGAAGCTGTGTTTTTGCTGCGTAGCAGATCCAGGCCTCGACCTCGACAATCCACCTGAAACAGACAAAACACAATGAAAGCTCGGAGCTGAAGCTCGACTTTGTTGTCCCAGTGAAAGAAGCAAACCAGGATTTTAAAGGCTGTATTCAAATATTTGCTTATTACTTGCAATGTATTGCAAGTCTGGGCTCCTGTCTTAGGGACCTTGGAGAAAGGGCCTGGGCAGACTGAGATGGTATGAATAGCGAGTTAATGTAGTACGGCTTACAAGTTGCACTTTTGTCAGATACATGAATCTAAGACTGTGGAAAATATCGACACAGGTAAAGGAAAAGTAGACAGAGGTTTTGCAAAGCTTATTTTTTTCACTGTTGTCTTATCTCTATACCAAATTTTAAAAGCCATAATATTTTTGTTGTTGTTTTTTGTTTGTTTATTACCAAAGTTTACATATGTGGATATTTTGTGTTCTAGTTTAAATGTCTGTTTATGTAATTATTTTTTAATCAGTTGTACATTTTTAGGCTGTGGTAATTCAGAATACAGAGGAGACTGAGACCGCTAAATAATCTTCATGGTGTCAGAATACAACATTCATACACTTGCATTACATTCATACAAGTGTATCCACATCTTTGCAACCCAGAGATGTGAAAAGGTGCCTTGGCACACCAAGCTTTCTGTTGACTCTCTTCTGTATTATCTAGGCTGTCAGCACTAACCTACCCTTATTAAGTTTGTCAGTGCTGACTGACAATGATGAACTGACATATGAGAAGTTCTCTGATTGGTGGTTCAGCCTACTGTGTTACTGATGAAGAAGAGAAAGTGAGTGAAGGAGCATGAGCTTAAGCTTCTTCTTATCTCCTGTGGAAAAAAATGCCTGAGTTTATCTTGCATAAGAATTACCTAAGTGCACAGCTGGTATTTAGGGCAGTTTTTGTTTATATCCCAAAAGCACTCTTCAGTACAGTGGTTCTCAGCTTTTCTACTTTTCTGTTCTGGGAGTCTCAAAGAGTTTAAAAAGCCAAAGTCTTATTTATAAACTTGTTCGGTGGAAGTACAGGTGAGGAACACGGTACTAAGTTGAAATCCCACTCTATATGGAGAAAGGCAGGAAGACCATTCAGAAAGTCACATTCTGCCATCACTTTTTTTTTTACGTATGATTAACCATTGGACTAAAAAAAATCTCATACTTGGATTTGTCACTCCATAATGCTCTCACTTTTTTCATGGAGCTGTAGCATATATTTTCAGCTTTGTTGCCCTTCCCAAAAGACCATTCCTGATCAAGCTTCTTTGGACTGTAGAAGGGATAACTCTGCATGCCAATGAAGCTGCCAGATGCTGCTATTACTCTTATACAAATTTCCTGCATTTTCATAAACCGACTGATTAAATAGTTACAACCCCAAATTAGAGAAAGTTGGAACAGTATGGAAAATGCTCATTTAAAAAAATGCATTGTTCCTTACATTTAGTTTGACTTTTTTCATTGTATGAACCCAGGCTATTTCATGTTTTGTCTGGTCGACTTTTTTTTTTGTTAATAAACATGAATTCCTTGAGTTGTCCATTCTTCCAACACATTCCAAGTAAAGCTAGGTAAGGAAAAATTATTAGGAGCTGGTAATGAGTTAAAGATAACAAAATATTGATTTCATACAGGTAATGTAAACAATGTAATGCAATCATGATTTAATGCAAAATCAGTGTCCATGAATGAATGGGCAGATTCAGTTCGATCAGCCAAAACGTTAAATAGTTCAAACTATCTGCAACGATATGAAAGTCAACATTTAAAGAACACTGTGTTTTTTGTGTGTTCCCTTTTTCATATTGTCCCAACTTTTTTTTTATTTGGGGTTGTTCATCATAACACTGGGGTGGTGGCAGTGGTTTGCACGGTCACTTTACAGCGACAATGTTTTCAGTTCAATCCTGACTTCGGACTCTGCCAGTCCTTTCCTCCCACATTTCAAAGATATTAGGTTAATTGGTGTTTTTAAAATGGTGTGTGGGTGTGCATGCCCTACAATGGATTTGCACCTGGTCTAGGTTGTCTTGCACACTGTGCTGCAGGATAGGCATCTGCTTTCCTGCGACCCTGACCAGGATTAAGTGTATAAAAAGTTGAATGAATGTACCATTGCTAAAACAATGGTATATCTAACCTAATGGTGACACAATAATTAAACAGTACTCAACATACTTGACCTAAAATCACTCACAGGGCACCATTTGGATTGAAACTTTTTATTTTTTTAAGCTACAAACATAATATTCTATATGTATTATATATACCATATTATAAGCAAAGTCAAGTGTAACAGCATGATGCTGAATTTAAAGGAACTGTACCAAAGTGGCATGGATCACAGTACTGCCATATCCTGGTTTGGTGTCGTTTCCTTTTACACCTACACAGAGCGTGCTTATCTGCTGTAGTGTGTATGCAGTATATTTGAGTTAACTCTTATACCATTTTGTTAAGAGAGCAGTGTGTGAAATGTCTACCTGTTGTTGTATCAGGGCCCTAAGACAACAGTGATAGAGCTTTACACTGAAAAAATGTTGCATAAACGAGGAAGTAAGCACTTGAATTTGTATTTTTACAAATTTCATTCTGTATGTATGAATTTGTACGGTGCTAAGGAACTAATTTCCATACAGTTTACTTCAGGTTTGTGTGACCTCAACCTTCTTCCTGTATAGTATCAATGCATCTGAACCAAAATTGTTTGTTCCATTTTTTGAGGTAGTAGTGCATGTTAACGCATGTTATGTCTCTTCTTTGTTGTGTTATGAAGCATTCAACTGTCACTTGATCCGTGTTGATTTTTTTATGTTGATGCACGAGTACTGTGTAGTTTAATAAATCCAGTCTAATCGGAGAACCTTTTATCTAAATTAGAGGACAAAAATTATGTTTTGAGTCATGTAGTTAGTGTGTGCGCACTAGATCTTTATTACATGTGCTTTGAGGGGCATTTGCCAGGTCCCCATGAGGAAATTAGCTTTTTTTTTCCCAACAGAAACTGTCACTTTATTTTGAAAAACCAAAAGAGTCAAAACATTTGCTTTAGAATACTGAGGTTACGGTAAGGGTTAGCAGTAGCTGTAGTATTAATTAGCTTTACAGTAATCATGTATACAAAAAGTCATGTCAAGTCAAGTCAAAAAAACATGTTTTGTGTGCATGCGTGTTAAACCAGGACAGAATAGCTATAAAGCAGTGTTTTAATGTTTTTATTTTTTTGATTCATGTCCCTGAACATATTGTTGTTTTTTAACAGAGACATATTTCTTACTTTTATTGTATACGTCCTTACAAACCAATTACATTTTCCTGTTTCTATATATCCTCTTTTTTTTCTTTTCTTGAATAACCTATTTCAAAATAAAATGTAGTTTTTATACCTTGCCCAACCACTGTTATGGGGAAATACATTTTTGGAAAAATTTCACTGCTTGCCTGCAGACCATTTTAGTTCACTTTGTATTAAATCTATGAAAAGAATCCGCTGACAGTATTCTATAGAACTATGTATAGCTACTATTGTGTGGTATTTTAATAGGTACACCTTGCTAGTACCCCTTTTTCTTTTAGGACTTCTTTAATTATTCGTCCGGATCATTATCAGTACTGCACTGAGCTGACTGGTGTTAGTGTGTGGTATGCTGGCATGAGTATATCAGTGCTGCAGGAGTTTTGAAACACCTCTGTATCACTGCTGAACTGAAACTATTCCACCTACCAAAAATGTCCAGCCACCAGCACTATTTAGGCAGCACCCTGTAAACAGTGATGAAAGCTTAGATGATGACTTGCACAAACTGTACAACAACAGATGAATTGCTGTGTCTGACCTTGTACATACATGGTGGAGCTGTATGGAAGATATATCTAACAGAGTGCACAGTGAGTAAACAGTGTTTAAAAACTTCACCAGGCAGGAGGGTCCTGATTATTAGAGGACAGATTAAAGAGAACTAGAGGACAAGATATGTAGAGAAACAGATGGACTACAGTCTGTAATTGTAGAAGCATAAAATGATTCTATATGGTAAGTGGAATTGACAAAATGGACAATAAGTGTAAAAACAAGAGTGTGTATGTAGAAACGAGAAAGTGGTCATAATTACAAGGTGGTATTCACGCTTACTATGTGTGTTTATATATATATATATATATATATATACACACACACTACTCACAAAAATTGGGAAATATTGAACCATGGGATATATTAAATTTTGAAGTATTCCCTCTAATGTGTTTGGGAGCAGTAGATAGAGATATACACCAGTAAACCGAACTTAAGACTTGTGGTTCCACATTCTAAATCATTTTTGCTCTTTAATGGAATTATAACTGTTTGTTGTGTTTAAAATGTTGACTATTTTTTGACATCTGTTTTCTGAGATTTTTTAAATATATATAGACCTTCTATTCTTGCTGTTTCTTTCTAATCCTTATTTTTTAGGTATATAATTACATTTTTATATAACAATTACAATTTTATTTACTGATTGTGAACAACCCTATTGGTAAACAACGAACTGGTTGTGGTGACCAGGAACATCCGCTGGAGGGGGCTTTTGCACCATTATGTAAATGCCCTGGAAAAGTAAATTATATTTTTGATTGAGGTTTATATCAGCTTGAATTAAGTTGGTCAACTGTGATGCAAATAAATGTGGAAATCCTAATTTTAATTGCACAATTAAGAAATATAGAATTTTACACAATTTCTATTTTGTTTATTAACAAAGACACGGAATGAAAAACACCCATGAACAAAACACACTTAAATTATTCCATGAACTTCAGATGGAATTTAATATCTCCAGAATGATTTGCTTGACCAGAATATTTTAGAAGGCAAAATACATTAAAGTGTAGTAGTATTCTGTTATTTTATTTTATATAAGTTTTATATATTTTTTTTCCCCAATTAACAACATGCATCAGCAATAAGATAAATCTGACTTTAAATGCTTTAATGGAAAATCCAAAGGCCAAATGAGGCCAGAAAGTGCCAGAAAGACAGTACATATGTGTATGTACAGGTATGCACCATGTAACCCCAGCATTACAGTCTGTCAAAGAGGATGTTTACTGAAATGGTCGTTGATTGGACATTGCTATAGTCTTTATATGTTACTGTAATGTAAATACAAGGGGTGATCTCACAAGTTAACTATGTATGTAAACAATACATACGTGTCAGATATATGGCTGAAAACATGACTGATTTATAAGTGATTGAAACAACTAATATCTTTGTTTGACGGAAGCCAGAAATGCATTGATAGACAGTATTACAAACAACATGGAAGATCAACCAGATGAATCAGAGGCTCTACGAGGGACTGTGAACCACTTTATATTATTTTAAATGAGAGAAAATATACAGGTAGGTAAGAGGGGTCATAATATTTGTTTGTGAATACTTATATGTCTAGACAGTGGTGTAAATACATGTATTAGGTATTACAGTAGGGCTTTGTGAAGACACTTCAAGTTATTTTTATGCCGATATGTAAGTGAATACAGTCGGGATTAAAACATGTTTTCAGATATATTTTACTTAGTCTAAAAATATTTGAAAGACGTATTTGTTAACATAAACCCATATGAATAATGCATATAGAGCATGCATATAGATCTGCGCTTCTATTCCTATGAGCTAAATAAGGCTCATATCATTTTTTCCAACTTGATCCTATTCTAGTACATCTGCTGAGTATCCACATTCATTTTGAAGCAGATCTGTGTGTAACTATCACCAGGATATCCTCAGATTCAGATGTATTTGTCAGATCCCTAATTATAGTCGGCACTTGTGAACTTTCAGTGAAATGTTTCAAATGACTGTTCAGTATCTATCCTGTGGTTTAATTAAAAAAAAACAAGTTATATACAAGGTGATTCAAAAGCCAGAGGACACAATTTTATTTTAGAAAAAAAAGGGAAAATTACATACCTGAATACCCCAGCCAGTAATGGGTGAGAGGGCATCTTTTAGGCCATGTCCAGAAGCTGCCATATTGGATCAAAGACAAGTTTTTTTCAATGGAAAGGTTTTCATGTAGGATATCAAAAAAGACCAGAATTGTCTCAGAAATTGATTGCAGCAAGATTTGCAATATCTCTTATGGTTCAAATGTTGTTGTTCATCACAGGTAACTGAATATGAAATTTACGATTCTGATGTCTGGGGAGATTAGCTGCTGTAGCATAGCCACTGACTTCAACAACCGAGACTCAGAAAGATCAGCAATTTCACACAGCACTGTTGCATCACTTATAGCCAAAATACGAGAAACCAGGACTGTGGAAGACAAGTCGCATGGTGTTTGTCTGTAAACCCCTACCGACTAAGAAAACTCAACATTAGTTTTGACAGCCTTTGCGAAAAGTCCACAATGCAGTATGTGACGTGTCCTGTGACTTTTAACTCACCCTGTATAACGAAGGCAGATAGTTAATGAAATTAGGTATAGCAACTGTGGTTTGAAGAGCACAGTAAAGAAAATTACATTACAGAACCCCAAAGTACCAAGGTGGAAAACAGTTAAATTGTTCCTTCAACTTAATGTGTATGTGGATGCAGTAAACTTACAAATGACATCTAGAGCTTGTTCCAAATAAGGAAGTATTTAATCCAGTATAAGTCTCTAAACACATCAATAAATAAATCAATCAATCAATCAGTCTCTAATCCAAACATGAGCTTGTTTGTTATCTCACTAGAGACTGTTCCTCAACTTAGTTGATGTGTGAGGATGTTGGATGGTAAAGATCATCAACTGCTGGGCCCTGCAATGTCATGTCTTCCCACCCAGGACACAGTTTTGTCTGCACAATGAATTCTGGGATTCTGGAACCCTCTGTGATGGTGTCTCAGTTAAAATGGAAAGCAATATTTATTTTTGTGGCATTATATAATTCACTGGATTATTATATTTGTAACTGTTGTTAATAAATTATTAAAATACATAATTTAATCATTATAATTTAATGCATCATAATTGTTAAATCACTCCACTGCATGTCATTACTTGTGTGGATTTTAGAGTTGAGTGTGGAGCATGGCCATGGAAACAGTAAATTAGTTGCTTCTTACAAAGCTGATGTTGTATCCAAGGACAGGTCAGGTTGGTCTTGGTATTTCAAAAACTGCTCTTCTACTAATATTTCCATACAGCCAGACAAATGGGTAACAAACAACGGTCCAACAAAAAGAAAATATTTTTTTTAATGTTAGGTCAGAGAAGAATGGCCACTGTTTTGAGCTGATGACCGCTCACAAGCTGATGGCCTCTCTGAATGCCAACATGGCTCACCAAAATAAAAGCTACATAGAAAAACATTGCCTGATCTGATGAGTCTTGATTTTTGCTAAATGCATTTAGGCTGTTTATGGTCAGAATTTGGCATAAATAGCATGAAGGCATGAATCCATCCTGACATATATAAATGGGGTTTTTTTTAGGTACTTATATCAGGCTCCTGGTGCTGTAACATTAGGGAAATATTTTCCTTTCACACTTTCTAATTAAGCATTGTTTAAAAGCCAGAGCCTAGCTGAGTATTGATCATGATCACACTGTACCATCTTCTGATGGCTACTCCCTGAATAATATGTCACATCACAAAGCTCAAATCATCTCAAACTGATTTCTTGAACAAGTTCATTGTTCTCAAATGGTTTCCACAGTCACCAGATCTGGTCCAATCAAGCATGTTTGGGATGTGGTGGAACCTGAGATTTGCATCATGGATGTGCAGCAATTATTCATAGAGAGTACTACTCTTACTAATATCACTTAAGTACCTCATTTGAGAAGTCTGGTCAGTGTTTCAAGTACCTGTCCAGTTTGCCTGTTACTGTATCTGCCTATGCAAATATGAGGCCATGTACGTGTTTGTGTGAATGTGCTCACTGGCTTTTATCAAGCACCCTGCTTCCAGGAGACTAAGGGCATCATGTTTCTGTGTGTGTGTGTGTCTGTGTGTGTGCATCCCTGCTCTTAGAGCTGGCCACAAATTGGCACTACTCTCTGGGTCGGTCACAGCAGCTCACGGTTCACTGAGCCATAGAGGCAGTTCGTTTTTCCTGACTCATGCATAAAATATAGAACTGAGGTAACTCAAACAGCCCCAAAGAGACGAGAAAGCTAGAGACACAGCCAGACGGTGAGAATCGCATCAACTCGGAGAAGCTTTAATACATTTCTTATTCAATAAGCAAGAACATAAAGGACCCAGAGAGGGCCATCTAGAGATGATCTCATCACCTGGGATAAAGTGGACGCATTAGGGCTGACGTCAACTGGATGAGGTCCTGTAGACACACGCTGGCATGAAGCCATGGAACTACCTCGACGGCTCCGCTGGATCCGCAACCAACCCTGGAGGGCCCGGGCTCATCACAGGGAGTTCAACAGTGAGTGTGTAAAAAGTTTTCTCTATTTGCTTTTTATTCAATTTCTATTATGAACCAGATAAAGAAGGCTAATGTTCATACTGTGGCCTCCTTGCTCTCCACTATATTAATTTTAATAAATTATTCTGGGAAATAAAAATATCTTTGTCTTTTAACCTGGATGTTGTGACCATAATCAGCTGGTCACCTCAACAGTCAAGGAATCCAAGAACAGAGACAGGAATTCAAAAGCAGAAATCTGTCTTTAAATGACATAAGTGCCTGTCCTATATAATTATATAATCTGGTTCACATTCACTTGTTGCATCTCTGTTTCATCTGGATGATCTTTTGGCTTCCATCAAGCAAAAATATATACCAACCTCTTTACTGTCATGGCGTTCCTCTACACAGCATAATAACACTAGACAAATAACACTATGTATTTTTATAATCGTTTTGCATTTCCATAAATTCTAGCTATGTATGTAGATGGCAATGAAATCGCTGAGGGATTTTAAGCATTGCTTGCATGTAGTTTTTATGTGAAAATAACATTATATTTGCATTACAGTAGCCTAAAAAGGCTATCTAACTGTCTAAAATGTCTTGTCAACCATCTATGTATCATTTTGATCATGTGTATGCCAATATAATGAAAGGAAATTAGGTATTGTGGGATGGCACTGTTATTTATCCTGAAGTGCTGCCGCATGGTTTTGGTGATACACTGAACAGCTTGAGTATGGGATCAGGTGTTCCTCAGATGTTTGCCGCATGCTGACTGGCTGTCAGCCAGCTTTGTTTTGACGTGATGAGATGGCTCAGCGGTCACCTTCATAGCCCACAGCCAATCCTGGTCCATTCCAGAAATAGTCTTCCCACAAGAACAGAACATTCTGGGCCACATTGGCCGCCAGTACATTGGTTTGTGAAAGAAGCCTTCACATTTTCTGATAGACACTACACACACAATGTGGGATGGGTTTAAGTGTACAGTCGCTGCCGACTCTCGGTTGGATCATCAATCTTCACACATTTCTGTCCATCATCGATGTGATCCATAAAGTATTTCGGCAGGATAGTGGAGTAGTTTGCCATTGCTTTCTCCACCCCTCCCTATTTATCCAGGCTTGGGACCGG
>JAUZSU010019532.1:0-10803 GCA_034780255.1 Parotocinclus maculicauda
TATATATTTGATCACTTATTTTTTTACATTTTAGGGGAAGCTGAGCTTCCCTTGCAGTCTTAGAGCAATCGCCACTGATATACCATATATATATATATATATATATATTTTTATTTTTTTTTTATTTTATTTATTTATTTTTTTTAAAAAGCAACATATGCTGCACCATTCAAAATGGCTTCATTACCAGGCGGCTGTATTTTTTGACAAAACAATGCAAAACCGTATTCTGCACATATTTTAAAGACACGGTTATAAAAGAGGAGTATTCATGTACTGGACTGTAGCTGATATAGAATGTGGGGAGAATGACAACCACATACTGCACTTCTTAAGATGTGTTTACAGGAAGAAATGGGACAAAATATCACCTGAACCACTAAATTAAAAAATATATATTTGCATTTTGATTTGGGGATGCAGATAACGGACATACTGACTGCGCATTATTTTAATATTTACGGTTATCCCAGAGTAGGATAGTGGTAGTAGTACTTACTCTTCCAAAAATATCTCTACATATTTTCCAAATCGACTTGAATTATCATTTCTGACCGTTTTGGCATTTCCAAATGATTCTAAGAGTGGAGCTGCCTCAAGAATCTGTAGATTTAACACAGAGAGTTAGGAAAGCAACAATACAGTTTGAGACAGGTTTAAACTTTTATGTGAGCTACATTACCATCAATTACCCTTTGTGAATATAAAGACAATATAATGATGGTAGAAGGACTCACACTTAAAATAACTTTGGTCCTTTTGGTTGGACCAGTCTGCATTGTATACCACAACATGCAGCGCCCAGAACAAAAATCCTCACCTAGTCACATTTCAAATTAGAACTACAGAAATTACATGTTGCCCTATGCTAGACAGAAGAAGATGGTCAGATGGTTCACCTTCCAGCATGACAACAACCCAAAATGTATCCTTCAAATACAATAGAATGGGCTAAGGATAGGAAGGTGAATGTATGAGCGGCAGAGCCCTGATCTTAATTGAATGAACTTTCCAATTAAAATTAAATGTAACAGAACTTGAACAGTTTTGAAATTAAGAATGAGCAAATATTCCCCAGTCTAAGCACACACAGCTGGTACAGACAAAACCAAACAGACTGGTGGCTGGCTCTTTGAAAACAACAGTTGCCCCTTCTTCTCTCCTTATTACAATGTTTCTAAACAACATTGTGTTAATATTAGATGAATAGTTACAATAATTATTATCATTATATTAATATTATTCAGAACATTTTAATGGAACTGTAAGACAAAACAGGTAACTATCGCAAAGGGTAATAGTGATTTTCATTCGTGATAGACACTTCAACTGTCATGCAGTACCAATGTTCTTGAAATGATAATGCATTATAAAACAAAAATACAATACCTCAATCTGTGTCGGGGCAAGAAATAGGGAAATAAACAAAAAATTACGGTTAAGACCAATATACTCTAGGAGCTAGAAAAGCACACCTTTTCAAATTTTATTTAGTTAGACCATACCTGCTGTGTTATGTTGCGCTTGTGTTGTACAGCAGTCAAATAACGCAGGACCAGCTTTGTGGCCTCAGTCTTACCAGATCCACTTTCCCCACTGTAAGAAATGTTTTCAAAGTTTACATGTGCACCCAGTGGTGTGCTATACCATTTAACAACTATAGCACAGAATTCTGGCATAAGAAGAATCTGCTTCCACCTCCTTTGTATTTAAGTAATGAGAATGGTGTCTGGTTATACAGGAGTGAAATGAAACACTGAAATGCATTTGCCATGCCAGCTTCCTTGAGACGACATTGGGTACATTTCAAAGAGACATGATCCGCAGGTGCAGTAATGACCTAGACACCAGATGTCTTTCCTTACAAGTTTCCTCTTCAAGGAGAGGTTTAAAGTGTTCCAGGTGATCAGTTGTGACAAACGCAATTGACACGGACAGTTGCATAAATACCTTAAAAGAAAGACTTCAACATCTTAAAAAAAATACAAACCTGGGTTATTAAAATTTGCTCGGTCATTACATGGTAAATAATGTAATGTATTATCTCACAGAAATGATATGAGGACTACAGCAAAACTAAGGAGGACCTTAAAATAAAGAGTGTAACATTACCTTATGATAATGCACTGGTTCTGTTTGGCATCCATCATTTTTGTATAAGAAGCATTTGCTATAGCAAATAAATGCCTGGGGGGAAACATTTGAGCTATTAATATAGCCACTATATACATAACATAAAAAAGCAAGAAAACTTGAGTGCTTACGGAGGATTTTCACCAAGGGCATGACCTTTGTGTTGAAGCACCATATCTGTTCCATAAATATTGTACATCTTGTAGGGATTCACAGCTACCAGAATGCTTCCAATATATGTCTTAAGAAGACACAGGCCTTGGCTTTACTCATATTTCAATTGTGTAAGGTACAAGACTTCAATCGGATTTGTTTTGAACTAACAGTGAATATCAAACGTGGTTCGTTTTACTTACATAAATTAACTGTCGTTCAAACCTTTTCTTCAGGTTGAGTAAAACAGTAGCTTCATGAAGTTCCCTGGATTAATTACATTCAAAAAACAAGTGTTTATTAAAAATAGTAAACATACAATATAAATCATAATTTGGTTTATCTTTTGTCAAATCTTTGTTCATACTCAAGCTGTGTCATGTCCTCAATGCCATCCCCCTCAGCTCGCTCTCGGTACATAGTTGTGGGTAGACTTCGAATGGAGTACATCTATATATATATATATATATACATAGTAAATACACATAATACATCTGGGACCAAACGTGATAACCACTAACCTATTCATGACGCAACAATACTTGAAACAAAAGATAGTGGTTCTGTGGTTTGAACACTATGTGGTTTTGCATTGTATGGTATTATAGAGAATATATTACCTTTTTGTTACATTTTCAGCTATTTGGTTTTGAGTAATGTATTTGTTTGCAAGTGTTTTTTTATGGCACAGGCAGAACATAAATCTTGTCACCTTGAGTAATCTTATAAATTCCAACAGCAAATGATGCTTAAAAACAACAATATGGTATTAGACTTTAAGAGCTTACTCGTAACAACAAAATAATTTGACCAAAGAGCACAATAGTTTTATATAATATCATACAAAACATTTATTTATCACTAAGATTTTAGCTTTGTACCTTATCATACCAGTGCCCTTGAGGTTCACCTTCCCTCTCTGGTGACCACTCAGTCACATCAGCCTCTTGGCCTGACATCAAAGGGATGATAAAATCCACCAGTTCTTCATCCCTGTACATGGACCATTTGGTGAGGTTCTGTACAGTATGGTGTGGAAGGACTCTTTCTGAAGACCAGACATCATCTGTTTCATGAGCATCTATTTTATGGACTTGAGCCCAGTGTTCACCGGGCTGAGGTGTCACCACTGCATACCTTGGATCCTCTGGAGAACTTCCCAAAGCTGTGGGCAACTTATAGGAGGCTTTTCGTAGATTCGAGTTTTTCAAGGCATTTCCCAGAAAGGGTGATGAGGGCTGGGTACTTTGGGTTGATTTACCCAAGGTTATGATTGATCCATCAGGCAATCTGTACGAAGCTTTACGAAGGTTTTGATTCTGGAGTGCACTGGACAGCACTGAAGTCTGCTCTCTTTTATTGGGGTTTCTGAATAGGCCTGTAGTATTAGGTAGTCTATAAGAGACTTGCCGAAGGTTGGTGTTTTGCAAAGCACTTGACAGAGAGGAAATATTTTCATTTGATTCCTGCTCGGAGTTCTTCGTTAAAAGGGTTCCATCTGGAAGCCTGTAGGATGCCTTGCGTAGGCTAGGATTCTGAATTGCATTAAAAAGAAGAGGGGATGAAGATTGTTCTGTATTCTGATTACTAGAAAAGAGTGTTCCATCAGGCAACTTGTAAGATGCTTTACGTAAGTTGGCATTTTGTAGGGCGTTTCCTAAATATGGTGAAAATTGTTTTGTTTCAGTTACTTGATTAGAGCTTTGAGAAAAGACAGCTCCTTCAGGGAGTCTGTAAGATGCTTTTCTTACATTGGCATTCTGAAGGGCATTTGTTAATAGTGAGGGAGATGAAATGGATTGTTCTACATCATTTCTTGATTTGATTGTTCCATCTGGCAACCTGTAAGTTGCTTTACGGAGACTTGGGTTTTGTAAAGCATTTGACAAAAGTGATGAGGTTGTGTCTTCCTTTTGGTTCAGTGTGTTTCTGGAGAACACTGACCCATGGGGTAACTGAAAAGAAGAACCCTGGAGGCTTGGATTCTTTAATGCACCTGATAAAAGGAAAGAATGTTCTTGAGCATGGCGATTAGGTGTAGGGCTTCTCTGTAGTGGAGTAATGTATGACGCATTGCGTAAATTAGGGTTCTGTAGTGCATTAGACAGTAAAGAAGGTGAAACGTTTACTTGAGGATTTTGCAAAGAGGGAGAAAGAACGGGAGAAGAATGCGGGGAGACTTGATGTGTGATCAGTGGATGTGAGGACACAAATGTGCCAAGTGAAACATTGCGAAGATAAGGATTTTGTAGTGCATTGCTCAGTATTGGAGAACTTTGATGAGTAGATTTCATCTCTGGAGGTGGCACTACTGAATGAGGAGATCCAGGTCTCAGCATGGTTGGGCTATAAGGAGCCCAAAATGCCCTCTGATTGATCTGAGGCATCTGTAAAGACTGAGCAGACTTCAGATTTTTAAGAGGTGAGTTATATGAAGCAGTGCTTATATTTGGAATCTGCATGGCATTGGTTAAAAGAAGAGAGGGACCTTGCTCAACTGTTTGGTCAAATGAAATTACCTCTGGAGACTGAGTACCAGGTGGAAATTGTGCTGGAAATGAATTTTGGTTGATGACTTGATTATACAAAGAATTTGTTAGTAAAGGTGATGAGAGACTCTCAGCTGATTGAGGGTAAACGGGCATTGATGTAGCATGTATTGTTGATAACTGAGGCGAGGCTGGTCTCATGGTGATTTGGGGTGAGGCTGGTCTTACTGGAATGTGAGGTAAAGATGTTCTCATTGGGATGTGAGGTGAGCCTGGTCTTACAGAGAGCTGAGGTGAGCCTGGTCCTCTCATGAGCTGAGGTGAGCCTGGTCCTCTCGTGAGCTGAGGTGAGCCTGGTCCTCTTGTGAGCTGAGGTGAGCCTGGTCTTGTTAAAAGCTGATTTGGTGAATGCCTCAGGGTGGGTTGTAGTAACTGTGATGCTGGATGATTTGCTGAATTTTGTTGAGGGAAAGAGACTTCACCATTCATTAAAACAGGTTGATTTCCCCCTACTACTGATTGCCTCAGCTGAATAGGATGTATTGGTACCCTAACAACAGGATGCCCTCTTCCAACAGGCCTATGAAAACCTCTTTGGGGACTAGAGGTTCCTTGTGGAAAAAATCTTTTGGCATCTTGGAATGCTGTAGGCCTAGAACCTTGTCTTGTCAGCATAACAGGAGATGATGTTGTGCTTTGTGGATGGTGTGCAATACCTATTGTTCCATTATGAATGGAAGATCTAAATGGAGCAACATTTTGCATTAGAGGACCATCTGGATGGCTTCTTCTTTGTAAACCTGGATTTACAGGTGATGGTTTAACAGTACCCATTGGTACTTTGCTTCTACCAAATCCTCTGAATCTGCGTGTAGATGCCCGAGAAGCAAGGTTATGTGGATTTTGTTGGATTCTACCAGAAAACTGTGATGGTGTTGGAGAGAGAGGGCGTTGAGATCTAATAGAAGGAAGAGATGTTCGTCTCAGGGATCCTGTTCTTTGGGTGTTGAGTGGGCCTCTGTGTGGTAGATAAGAAGAACCTTCTCTTTGTTGGTCCATTCTTGGAGAGGGTGGAGGACTTATTCTCTTGATAGAATGTTGTGGTGAATGAGCAATTGATCTTGATGATATGAAGGAGTCTTTCCTGTTTTTTTCACTGATAGGCCTAAACGGACTTGGAGGAGGTGCTGAATAGACACTTTGTCTTTGGTTTACTTTTGGAGATGATGGCTGACCTATCCTTCTTATTGAGCCTCGTAATGAGGGCATTGAATTTTCTCTTCCCACAGCATGAGGTGACTGTCCTCTAGAAATGAAAGGTCTTCTGTGGGGAATGGGAGACTTTCCCTTCAAGGTAGTTAAGGGTGATGGTACTCGTCTTGAAGGTTCTGGGGAGGGTGGAGGACTAAAACTGCTCCTTTGAAAAGGCGGAATTGGTCTTTGGGCATTGTTATTGGATGGCTGACCACACATTCTTCTTTGTTGTCTCGGTGAATATCCAGGACCCATTACCTCTGGTTGGATATCAAATCTTTGCTGGGTTAGAGGACTGCCTCGGCCTGGTGAAACTTGGCCATGCCTAATAGAGAGATTTGGTGAGGCATAAGGCTCTCTTCGTCTTAGAGGTTTTGGTTGCATATGCTCGACTGGAAAGTCAAGTCTTTGAAATACAGGATCTGAAGAGATAAAGTGGTAGTTAGCTTGATCACAAAGGTTAGTATCAAATCTTCTTGCAGACAGCACAGGGGACACTGGTGTTGAGAGTGCTACATGTCGCACAGGTCCAAAAGAGTGTCTGCTTAAAGTGGGTGATACTGGCATTGAAGGGAGCAAGGGGGGGCCTGCTTGAAGTATTGGTGAGGAGGGTAGTTGATGAGATTGTACTAAAACAGGGCTAACGGGTACTGCAGAAAACACTGTTGGTGCCTGCTGGACTAAAACAGGAGTACCAGCTGGTACTACAGGAAACTGTGCCGGTCCCTGCTGGATCAATACAGGGGTTGCTGTTGGAGGTTGTTGTGGAATTTCTCTAATGTTTTGTGGAATATGCTGATTATAAATAGTAGGTTGATGAATTGTTTGAAGGTTGTTATGTTGCATATCAGGCTGCATTTCCAAATCATAGTGCGCAGTGTGAGAAGATGGTGGACTTACTATGTCAATCTTCTCTTTTCCAAATAGTTTGACTTGTGGTCTCGGTAGTCTGAATGTATGTTCCGTAACTGGGCTTTCCGTTGCTAGAGGTGCATTTTCATTACTATAGATTTCCGATGGCTCTGTTTGTTCCATTATGTCTCCAAGTACATATGTGTACAGCTGGTTACCACCTAAGTGAGGATCTAAATACACTGATGTAGTTTCTCCATTGTAGCTGTATGGATTTGAGATGTATGGATTTGGGTAACTTGGGTAAATCACGTAGGCTTCTGGGAGCTGATCTAGGTATCCATTACCACTTTGTTGATTACCATAATAATCATAGAGGTCTGGGTAAATATCCTGAGTGTAGTATTGTAAATCATTTCCATAGAATCCATATTCATCTTCAACCGGAAGTCCAGCTTCATCATAATATTCTATACCACTTTCAAAGTGACCATATTTGTCAATTCTTTGTTGCCTAGGATCATAGTAATCTATGCCATTATCATAATATTCATGAGGTTGGCTTTCATCATACTGGTCAAAATATTCCTCATCATAATAGTTATACTCATCTTCATAAAAAGAATCATAGTAATCATTCTCCTCACCATACTCAGCATATTCATCTTCTGGGTAATCATAATAGTCTTCAGCATAGCTGTGATATTGATCAGGTCTTCTAAACTGTCCATTATTATATCCATGTTGATCCCTGCCAAAATAGTGCCCTCTTGGGTTGTTCCTTCCATAGCTTCTTTGATGATGGTCATTTTCTTCATAACTATACTCTGCCTCGTCATACTCATATCCTCCGTTCTGATAATCATGATTTCTTTCCATGTTTGATCTGCTTTGCCGAAGAGAACAATTTCGTCTTCCCCGAGATGTTTTAGATGATATGAATTTACTGATTAACCAATTTGATGCACCTGCAATTTTTCCCAGAAGCCATCCTTTGGTCTTGAGTTTAGTAGTTCCAGTATCTTTTTTTCCAAGAAATCCTTTTAATTTGCCTCCCAGTCCAGAGGTTGCAGCTGCAGTTTTTTTTGTTTTTCCACCGATATTGAGCAATAAAAGAGACTTTTCACTGCCTTCTTTCTTCTCAGTTTTAGGTTTTCCACTAGCTAGAAAATTTGTCACAAATTTTGATGTATTCCTTATATCTTCCACTTTAGGCTTGCCAAGCCCTGCAAACAACTTGGTTGAGCTTTGAAAAGCCTTTGGTGCAGAATCTTTTTTTTTCTTAGAAAGTCGCATAAAAAGTCGGGATGTACTTTTTAGCCCCCTTTTAGGCTGCTTTGGGCCTGGTATTTGGGGAGTTTTCTTACTGTCCTCACTTTTCAATGGGTCTCCATCTGACCCTTCAGATTCACTGGTGGCAGCTTGCTTGCCTTTTCCCTTTTTAGGTTCCTCCTTTCCTTTGCCTTTTCCAGGAGGTTCTTTGCCTGCTTTACCGACTTTTTCTCCTCCTTTGGTATTCTGTGCATTTGCTGTCTTAGCTGTTGCTTTCTTTGGTGGCATTTTATCTCGTCATTAACAAAAAAAGTAGTTTGTGTCACTATGTCAAAAAGTGGTCAGCAAGACTCAAAAACGAACAAAATTACTGAACAAAATGTGGTCAGCAAGACTCAAAAATTACTCAAATTACTGCATTTGAAGAACACATTAATCACAACATAAACTACTTTTAAAAGCAAAAATTAAACAATGTCTATCATCTCACAAAAGCAGTACATAATTTATCTAATCTAGATGTCTTCATAACAATCCCAAATCAAAAACATATTTTCCTCCAAAATTGCATAACTATTATACTTATTTACGACTCAGCCTTACATTGCCATATTCTTCATTTAAGAAATATCCATTCCAGCATCGTTCCATTAGCTGTTGTGCTGATTTTGGCAAGAGATTTCCCACAGACACGAGACCCTTTGTACTCTTTGTCGGGTATCCATGAAAATCAACATCGCTTTTGTCATGAGCTGCATGTCTTTGCCTTTTGCTTTAGTAAAAGTACTCCGAATACATATTTGCTTGTGCCATGTCTTGGATGAGGTCCTTGCATAAGTCTGGAAGCATGTATGTGTCTGAAAGTGTGTAAGGGCTCCCTTAGGTAGACACCTTAAATGTATCTGTTACACGCACTTAGAGTAACATTATCTCTATTGTTTCGTTCATGTATAAATTATGCAAATTGGTAGGCTGTTACTAAACTGTCAGAGAAAGAGTTCCAAAGAGGAGAAGAATATAGATGTGATGCAGAAATCCAACTGAGAAGGTAAGTAATAATAATCCTTTTTTGGATTATTTTGGATTTTCCAAACACTTTTTTGTTATATATTTATAGTACAAGGAACCTCAAATTAGTGAATCAGGTGTACTCAATTATAAAATGTTAGAGATGTAATGAAATTACATTATTTAGAATAATAATAATAATAATTATTATTATTATTATATAGCTATAAAATATTGTAAATTGATTCATGAACTTGAACACTATCGATTCACATTTTGGGTTAATAAATTAACAAATATAATTTGCAACTCATTGTGTCCAAATGAAGACTAATAACCAGTATATTCCCAAAATAAACAAAAATCTCTGACCTCTTCTCTCTTAAACTGAAAGCACACACAGACACAAATACACTCATCACTTACATCTTGTTAGTAACAGGTTGGACCCACTTTCAGAACTGGCTTAATGCTGCATGATATAGATTCAACAAGGTGGTGGAAACATTCCTTAGTGGTTTTGGTCCATACTGGAAACAGAATATCACATAGTTGATACTCATACATACTATGTAATACTTATCACATAGTTGCTGCAGATTTGTTGGCTGAACATCCATGATGTTATTGTCTAGTTCCACATCATCACAAAGCTGCTCTATTGGATTGAGATCTACTAATTGTGAACTTATGTTCTGTATACCAGTTTGAGCTTATCTGAGCTTTGTGACGTGGTGCCTAATTCTGCTAGAAGTAAACATCAAAAGATGATTCTCAATTGATATTATGGGGCCCAAAGTGTGCCAATAAAATATCCTTCAAACCATTACACCAACAACAACCTGAACAGTTAGCACAAGGCAGGATAGATCCAAGATTTCATGCTGTTTACACCAAACTCTGACCCAACCATCATAATATTGTAGCTAAAAAAATAACTCATCAGACCAGGCAATGTTTTCTAATCATCTATTGTCCAATTTCAGTGAGCCTGAATTAATTAAAGACTCGGTTGGCTGCTCTTAGGAGAAAGTGTGGTCTTCTGCTGCTGTAGCCCATCATTTCAAGGTTTGTCCTGTTGTGCCTTCAGAGATACAGATCTACTACCTCATTTGTAATGAGTGGTTATTTGAGTTACTGTTCAAATCAGTCTGGCCATTCTCCACTGACCTCTGGCATCAATAAACTATTTTCACCCATATAACTCACTTTCTGGATATTTTCTTTTTTTGGACCGTTCCCTATAAATCCTAGAGATGGCTGTGCATGAAAATCCAAGTAGATAAGCAGTTTCAGAAATACTCAGCCCATCTAGCAGAAAACAAATACAAATATTTATATGACTAACAGCACGGAGTTGCTGCTGTATGATTGACTTTATATTTAGATATTTGTAGGGTAGGAATCAGTGGTGGATGCTGGTCTTTCAAGGAGGGGAAGCACAATTTCGGTCTACATCATAAAATGATTCGCTCATTTTGCTGTCAATCAAAAAGGGATTCAGCCTCAGACAGATCATCCAATCATCATGTAGAAGCTGAGCGTCCGGGCCAGCCGAGGCCTGACCACTGCCCCATAGACCCCCAGAGACGCTGAGCGTCCGATGGGCGGGACAAAGCCCAGCATTTATCCAATGGCTCGT
>JAUZSU010019543.1:0-10803 GCA_034780255.1 Parotocinclus maculicauda
TTTTACCAGCTAGTCGCATCGCTCGACACCCATATCCGCCAACGGGCTGCTACACGTGAACAGCGTGCCTTTTCGCGAGGTCGTGACTCTACTTGGCATCGTCCCAGCCCGTTCCCTGAGCACACTCCTTCCCTTGAGCCCATGCAGTTAGGCGGCACTAGCTCAGCCCGGGGTTCTAAGAAGGGGCGTCCGTCAAACTAAAGGCGTGCCACCGGGATGGGGCCACCACGATGCCCCCGAACATGGCCTCTTCGTAGAGGCATCCCTGGCATGGCAGGATAGGTCAGTGAAAATGCGGGTCTGTATAGACTCGGCATCTAATTTCCTTGACAGGGGGCTGGCTTTACGCCTCAAGCTTCCCCTGGACCCTCTCTTGAATCCCATAGCCGTCTGTGGAGTCGATGGGCGGCAGCTCAAAGGGGGCCCCATCACCCACCAGACCCGTTCCCTGCTCCTCTCTCTGGGTGAACATCAGGAGTGCATCGCTTTTCTCGTCACCCAGGCCCCTCAAATGCAAGTGGTCCTGGGCCATCCCTGGCTCAGGGCTCATAACCCCTCTATTGACTGGTCCTCAGGGTCCATCTATGGGTGGTCCCCAGCCTGTGACTCGGCGTGCTTACTCCGGGGACACACCCTTTCGCCCAGTTCCCCCCGTAAACCCTCGGAGGACCTATCTCGAGTTCCTCGGCACTTCCACGACCTAGCAGAGGTCTTCAGCCGCATCACGGCTCAAGCCCTACCCCCCCACCGCTCGTTCGATTGTGCCATTGACCTCCTGCCTGGGACAATGCCTCCCAGAGGGCACCTCTTCTCCCTCTCGGAGCCTGAACGCAAGGCCATGGAGGAGTACATTAGAGAGGCCCTTAAACAGGGCTTCATCCGTCCCTCCTCCTCTCCAGCCGGGGCGGGGTTTTTTTTTGTCAGCAAAAAAGACGGCACCCTTCGACCCTGCATCGACTACCTTAACGCCATCACGGTCAAAGACCGCTACCCCTTGCCCTTGATGGCTACGGCCTTCGAGTCGCTGCAGAAGGCTCGCGTCTTCACCAAACTTGACCTGCGGAATGCGTACAACCTCATCCGCGTCCGAGAGGGAGATGAGTGGAAGACGGCCTTTATCACACCCAGCGGGCATTACGAGTATCGGGTCATGCCCTTCGGCCTTATGAATGCCCCGGCCGTCTTCCAACGCTACCTCAACGAGGCGCTCCAGGAGGCGCTGGACCGCTATGCGTATGTCTACCTCGACGATAAGAATGACCATAAGAATGACCACAAGAATCTGGCATACATTCAGCAAGCCAAAAGGCTAAACGCCAGACAGGCGCGCTGGTCACTTTTCTTCAGTCGGTTCCACTTCACCCTGTCATATCGGCCAGGGTCCAAAAACGTCAAGCCGGACGCCCTCTCACGCCTTTGGGAGCCTGACAACGCCCTGACCCAGCCCGAACCCATCTTGCCCCTTGGTCAGATATTGGCCCCCTTGTCCTGGGGAATAACTAGGGTGGTTACTCTGGCTCAAGCAGCTGAGCCTGACCCGGGAGGCGGCCCACCGGGCAGACTCTTTGCACCGTCGTCAGTGCGTGACCAGGTACTGCAGTGGGGGTACTCTTCCCAACTCGCTGCTCATCCTGGGGTCACGCTGACCCTGGAGTTTATCGGGCGGCGCTTCTGGTGGCCTAAAGTGGCCAACGACTGCCGAACATTTGTCCAGTCATGCCTCGTCTGTGCAACAAACAAAAGCGGTTGAGGACGCCCTCAGGGTCTTTTACAGCCCCTTCCTGTCCCCTCATGTCCCTGGTCCCACTTGGCGATGGACTTCGTCACGGGCTTGCTAAGGGATTCACCACGGTGTTAGTTATCGTGGATCGTTTTTCCAAAGCCGCCCGGTTCATCCCCATGCCTAAGCTCCCTTCGGCCCTGGAGACGGCCCAGGCCATCCTCCAGCACGTGGTCCACATGCATGGGGTCCCCACGGACATAGTTTCCGACCGAGGCCCCCAGTTCGCCAGCCGGCCCTTTTAAGGCAGTTCGTGGGCCCTTTTAAGGTGGTTCAGCGCATCAACCCAGTGTCGTATAAGCTGGATCTTCCAGCCAGTATGAAGGCCCACCCGACATTTCACGTGTCACGGCTACGCCCCTTCGCCTGTGGCAATCCTACCCCACCTCCGGGTCCGCGAATCATCCAGGGGGCACCAGCCCACACTGTTCGCCGGTTACTGGATAGCAGGCAGGTCCAGGGGAGCACACAGTACCTGGTGGACTGGGAGGGCTACGGCCTAGAGGAGCGTTCTTGAGTTCCCGGCCGCCAAATTCTGGACCCCACCCTGATACGGGAGTTCCGAGAGAACCGTTCCGCTGGCCTGGGTCCCTCTGGAGCGGCCCCGGGGGGGGGTCGGGGGTTGGGGTTAGTACTCACCGCGACTTCCCGTCCGCTCCGCCGTCGTCCCAGCTCGTCATTACGGAATGATCGTTGAAACCATTTATATTCCCTTTTGTGATTGACGTGGCGATTAGGTCCACCTGGGACTCTTGTTACTTAAACAGGAGTTTCAGCCACCGCGTTGCCACGTCGTCACACTTGGTTCGCTACGCAGGTCTTTCCGTCATAGCGTGTCCGCCATTACGTGTCCGCCATTACGTTCCGACATTTTTCGCAAGCTACTACGGTCAGTTGGTGACATCCTGGGGCATTTATCGCCGACGGATGGGTAAGGGAGGAATCCCTGAGGTATATTAGTTTACAGGGAATTAAGTTCAGGGTTCCTCGCGGTTTATCCTCCGTTCGCCTGCCCGCCCTAGTGCACTCCGCTAGACTGCGCCTCCCGAATTGGGACGCACCCCTTACTCGCGCTCAACGCACTCCAGAGCTCACGCTTGCCCCCTGGTGCTTTGGAGGCACATTGCGTCGCCCGGTTTGGGACGCAGCCCCAAGCAACCTACCCTCCGCGCTCTTAGTGCGCGTCTGAGCTCACGCTTGCCCTCTAGCGCTTCGGAGGCACCTTGCGTCTCCCGATTTGGGACGCGTCCTTTCTGTATTTTGGAGAGCCTTTTGCTCTGCCCTTTTTAGTTCTCCCCGTTTTTTTGTCCCCCACGTCGCGAATCCCCCTATTCGCATTCTTGGGTCCTTCCTCCAGAGTCGTAACAGAACCCTGAATGATTAGATATCTGCCATTCACATCTGCCATCACATTATCTGCAGCAAAAAGTACACCATTTTTTATCAGAATGGCAACGCCTCTAGTTTTAGAGTTGAATCTAGTGTGAAAGACATCCCAAATCCAAGAGCATTTTAATTTAGACTGGTCGTGGTTTTTAAATAAATTTCTTGCAAAAAACATTATATCAGGATTTAGCCATTTCAAATGAGTAAATATCTTTAAACGTTTGACTGGATGATTCAAACCTTTCACATTCCAGCTCAGAAATGTCATGCTAGCTCTTCTATTCATGCATTGTTGCGTCATCAAGATTACGTACAGTTAACAACAAACAAATTAAACACATACCAATCGAAGTAAAGAGACTGAAAATAAAACCCTTAGAAAGAATAAACAAATAACACCATGCACACCCCCACAAGCACACAAGAACAGAACATCCCCAAGCCCCCAACAGAGGGCAACAAAGACTCACACAGGAGTCAACCTCACCAGTACAACACCTCCGGTAACTGGACATGACATACTAAGAGCCATACCACAAGGCAAAAAAAAATTGGGAATTAAATGCACAGAGAGAAAAGAAGGAAAAAAACAAACAAACCCTTTTTGTATCAACACGTTGAAGAACCAGTTAAATAAAGTAACCAGCATTTCTCATCTAGCCCATAAAAGCAACATGTGCATAAAAGTAAATATATTAACAAGTAAAAAGATAAGTTATATAAGCTGTAGGAATGGAAACTAAACGATAGTGCAAATACAAATAAAAATAAAGAAAAATAATAAAGGAGCGATGTGCCCTGTCCACAGGCGGACACTCATCCAAAGAGAAGGCCTTATGCAAAAGCTTAGCAATGTTAGAGGCCATCACCACAAAGCCCGAGTCGTCTGGAATCCCGACAAGCCTTACATTTTGGCGGCGAGATCTAGACTCTATGTCTTCGCATTTTGTATCCAGTTTACCCAATTCGTTGGTCAAAAACTCAACTTTGCCTTGTAAAGTGACCACATCATCCATGCACGCCGACAGTGATTGCTCGATGCCAGCCACCGTTTTCTGTATCCTGGCATATTCAAGCTTTATTGCAGCGAAATCACTGGACAATTTAGCCTTCATTTCCTGTAAATCCGCTCAAATTGCAGTTCAGCAACAATGGCCTGGACCAGTTCGGTCTTCAGCGCGGTGACGTCAAACGGAGGAATGTTCGCTAGGTTGGAAAAGTGGTGCCGTCAAACTAGTTTTGTTAGCTTTCGGAGGCATTGCGACGCTACCAAAAATTATCAAAAGTGACTAAATCTAGTATAAGTCTAAATAAAATGTAAAAAAATTAAAGGTGCCTTAATTTAATACACCTATATGAATGATTGCCTCGCGGAGAGCTCCAACCACACACCTACACCATGTCGAACCAAACCGGAAGTCGTCTTCCTGCATCCTTGTTATTGTTTTTCTCCTTTCAACTTTTTGATTACAGCATCCAATTAAGACGAATGAATGTCCTTCTGGACATGGTTAACATGCGGCTTCCTTTTTGTACAGTAAAAGTTTTAAGTACCAGTGGCAAAGGTTTGCTAATGTAATCTGTTGCCTATGTGGTTATATCAGCTATTGTGGAATGGCAGTTCCTGATGCAGTGCCACCTAAAGCCTTGAAGATCATGGATGTTCAGCTTATTTTTGCCCCCTTGGCCTTTATGCACCGAAATTCCTTCAGATTCCTTGCATCATTTACTAATATTATGCACTGTAGAGGGAAAAATATGCCAACTACTTCCGATCTTTCTTTGAGGAACATTGTTTTTAAACATTTCAGTAATTTTTTCATGCATTTGTTGACTTACTGGAGATCATCTGTCCATATTTGCTCATCAAAGGCTTATGATTACAATCGCCTGTTTACATCACTTGTTTAAAATAACATCATGATTTTTAAAAAATTCATTACAATCTCTAAATTGCCCTGTACTAACTTTTTTCCAGGAATGTAAATGTAAGAAATTGTTTGTTTAATTGGATGACAACACGATTATGGTTTAGTATACAAATATTTTTAAAAAATGGAATGGGTTCACAAACTTTCATGCACCACTGTATATGCATGTAAGATCAAATGAAATATTATGATATAACTTTTAAAGAGAGTTTGTGCATAGTTTAAGCAGGTATAAATGTGTTTGTAGGTGGTGTATGATATCCTTAATTACCTGTGTTTTATTTGTTATGGTCTCTGATCATCAGACATCTCCTCTTTAAAGCTGGCTGTGTTTCAGCATGGTGGCAACTCTGCTCTGCAGCATGTGTATGCCTTTGAGAGCTCTTGTCCCAACTGTGTATAACCATGTGAGAAAGTGTTTGTGCAAGAGTCAAAGCAATTGTGCGCACATTCTTTTCTCATAATTTTGGTTGGATGGATTGCGCATATGCATATTCCTCTGTAAAAGCGTCCCTGTGGTTGCCTCTCTGCTCTCGTCTGATTGGTCTTTGCAGCATTGCTCTCTATGGTCGCAATAGTTAATAGTGGATTCCTGCTCTCCTAAAACATTTTCTTTTACATTCTCAGAGTCAAAGAATGGGGCAAAACTTTGAATGCCTGTTCCTTGTTCCCGGTCAGACTGAACAGTAGTAAGATGTGAAATATAATGACGGCACTGAGACTGAAGTTGCAACTGTGTTGTTCAACAGGACAGCAGATGTAGGAGTAACTACAGAAGTTGTGTTGTTACATGTTTTGTGTACTTTCTGCAGAATGACTGAGGAATGTGGGTCTTGCCTGAATAATGGTGAAAATCCATGTGTAGTAGGTGGTTTGCAGATGTGTGTTAAAGTGGCTACAATCTTCATCCTTATTGCTGTCCCCATTCCCGTCATCCTTTCCCTTGTTTAGGTCAAATGTTGAATTATTTTCCTGCTTCACACTTGGTATTACTCTCTGGATTACTTGGCAATTGCTCCCTTCATCCGACTGAACTTCTGAAAAGAGTGGGATGGCACTGAGCTCTGGCTGAGCAAATGTGCTTGGGGACGTATAGGAGAATATGAATTTTTCTCAGTCTTTACTCTGCATTCCTTTAACCTTTTGTCAGTTATGTCTTCGGGTATTCCTTTATTAGCTTCAGGAGTGATTAAAACACAATGTGCCTCTCGCTTTTCCTTCTCCTTTTATTCAAATAACCCTTGCATGATCCTAAACCCCTGAGTTCACTGGTATTGGTATGGGAATTGGCACAAGTATGGGGAGGGGAACTACAATCGGATATGGCACCAGCATAGTAGATTGGGAACATGGAAGACCCAGAGTTGGCAAGACCGATCAAATGGGTTTAGGGTATGTGGATGCACAGGATATAACTGGTGCTACACAGGGGTATAAAAGCTGTGGTGGGTGAACTGGACGAATGCATGCGGTATGTATACTATTATGTGTATGTGAGGACATTTTGGTTGTATTGGAGCCTACTTTTTGTGGCTGGGTATTGCTAGATGTCCACTGTAACACGCAAGGTTGCTCTAGGACAATGTGAGGCTGGGGTGCAGATGCCATGGGTTTGCTAGTCCGAGGGTGGAGAGAACCTGAGCCCTTCCTTTTCTTCTGATGAGCCAAGACAGATGCTCTTATTGATGAAAATGATAAGGAAGACAACACAGGTGTGTAAAATCTGGGTGACAGTGGCTCTTTGTGTCCCTCTGGGGAAACATTGTTCCACGATTCTGAGGTCAGCAGTGTCTTATTCTCTCTGATTGTATGGGCTTCATTATTTAATTGGCTTGGACTTGGACTAGAACTTGTAAGTGCAGCTTGGTCCTCTCTGTAAAAGATGTCCATCTTATACTGTTTTATGCACTTGATACTGCAGAACTGCAGTGTATCCTCACCTGGTCCAGGTACTTTGTGTGACGCATATGCTTGCACCAATCACATGCCTGGAGAGTACAATACACAAGTGTAAACCATTAAACCATTTTTATTTTAAGTCATTATTGTTTAAATGCAAACAGTTTATCTCATGGACCAAACATAAATAGAGGTAATACTAAATGGCCCTGTTGTCGAACAAGTCTTATCAAATCATTTTGAAAAACATTTTTATAAATCAGTAAACATTAAATTGCTTACCTTTTTTAATTTAGCAACATTTCATTTACACACAGCTATATCGTTAACAATTTTACTTAATTATTTAGTACTAGCTACTAGCAGTGTAACAAATCGTGTGTACTTTCTTCTGTATGGGGGTGTCAACGCGATTCACATGCCAGTGTAATTGGAAATGTATTATTTCTCATGTTCAAGAAATAAAATTAGATTTCAGATAAATACTGATGTGAGGAAATTGTAGACATCTCTCTCGCTGGTCTACAATAAAGTGTTGCATCACTTTTGTGTGTCTGAGGTTTTGAGCTCTGTCCCAGCACTAACTGCTTTACACTCTCTCGCCCTTGATAAGACAGTGTGTTGTGATGGTGTGAGTGCATCAGGTACAACATCATTACTGGGTTTTTAAACATAGTCTAAACAGCAGCCTATCACAGGTAACATACCTATAATGTTGATTATATTCAAATGCTAAAATTAGTCTCTTTGTGTTAGCTGTAATGAAAATCACTGAATGTAAATATAGCCTGAGAAAGAATCTTTTTCGTATACCGAATTATGCAACAGTCTGTGTGGTAAAGGATGCTACCTTTAAATGTGAAAAATTCATTCATAAGCATGAATGTGAATGTGGCTCAAAAATACTGTCTGCTTAGACCATGCAGGGGTACTGAAGACATACACTCACCTGCCACTACACCTGTTCAACTGCTTATTAACACAAATATCTAATTAGTCAATCAGTCAGACAGAAACTCAATGCACTTTGGTGTGTAGACATGGTCACGATGAACTGCTGAATGCATCAGAATGCAAAAGAAAGGTAATTAAAGTGACTTTAAATGTGACATGATTGTTGGTGCAAGATGACCTTGTTTGAGTAATTCAGAAACTGCTGATCTCCTGGAATGTTCACAGCCATCAGTAGGGTTTAAAGAAAACGGTCAAAAAATAGAAAATATCTAGTGAGCGGCACTCTTCTAATCAAACATTTACTGTTGATGGTAGAGGTTGAGGAGAATGGTCAGACAGGATCGAGCTGGTATAATCTCACCAGTAACTCAAATAACAACTTGTTACAACCAAGGTATGCAGAAGACCGTCTCTGAATCCACATCACATCAAACCTTGAAGCTGACAGGCTACAGCAGCAAAAGACCATGGCAGGTGACTCTCCTGCCAGGAACAGGCAACTGGGACTAGAATTTGCATGGGTTCAACCAAGTTGCACCTTAGAATATTAATTTTCTGGTCTGATGAGTAGTGATTTCTACTATTTTTGGATGGTTATGTCAGAATTTGACATAAACAACATGAAAGCATGGAATCCTGCATTGTATCATCGGATCAGGCGGGTGGTGGTTTAATGGCATGGGAGATATTTTCTTGGCACACTTTGGTTTCCTTGATGCAAACTTGGCAACATTTATGACCACAGAGTATTCATCTTCTGATGCCTACATCCAGCAGGATAACGCATCATGTCACAAAGCCCAAATTATCTCTAATTGCTTTCATTAACATGACAATAACAATTTACTATCATTGTTCATTTACTCAAATGGCCTTCACAGTTACCAGATATTTATCCAATAAAGCAGCTTTTGGATGTGGTGGAGTGGGAGATTCTCATCATAAACGTGCAGCTGACAAATCTGCAGTAACCACACGATTCTAAAATGCCAGTATGGACCAAAATCTCAGAGAAATGGTTCCAGCACCTAGTTAAATCAGTGGTACTATGAATTAAGGTAATTCAGAATGCATTTACATATTTATACCACTAACAAATATGTTAGCACATAAGGAGTTATGTGTTCTTACGCGAGAGTTGCTGTTTGTAGTGAGTTGAGGAGGAGTTTCCAATGTTTGACCAGGAGGTGGAGGAGACTGAATCCCCTGATCCTCATTTCGAGCCTGGAATTAAATTAAGACAGGGGGACCAGTCGAACAGTTCAAGAGGATCGGAATGTACTACTACTACTACTACTACTAATAATAATAATAATAATAATAACAAACTGTGAAAGTTCACATTAAAACTGTCAAGCAATTTACAGTTTTACTATGAAATCTCCCAGTACATTTTTTCCTGGGCAGGTGTGCACCACTCATGATCCCAATCCCATTAACCTACCACAGAACCAATTGATTGTGTCACCAGGATTTTATTCAGGGTCCCTGATGTGATTGTTTAGTATATAAGATATACACATCACCCAAATCCTGCTGCACTTATTTATGATTTATGATTTATGCAGTAGGGATTTTACTAAACTAAGTACAGCACAATGACAGAGGCATTAGGAATAAAATTTAAATTAAAAAGATGATGGACGACCACCATGGACAACATGCCATGCAGACAGAAGCTGTGGTCACTCCTCTGATAATTATCCAAGAAGTGCAACAAGCTCATTACAAGTTACAAGTTTAAGCAAAAAGTTGAAAAGCAGACAAGGAAACATGAACTGTGCTTATATACTGAAGTCAGAATATGCTGAAGTCATCAAGCACAGTAACAGTATGAAATTCAAAAAAGGATATGCTCACCTAAGAGAATGAGGAAGGAAGAAATGTCAAATTTGAGGAAATAAGCAGACCCGTTCCCTTATTCCAACCAGAAGTATGGGAGAATGAAAAGAGAGCTCAGCAGGTGTTGCTGTAAGTTCTCAAAGTATCAATAAAATCCAGTGAAATTCTAAAATGTATATGTCAATGTCAATTTTATATTTCCTGAGGCTATGCAAAAGACTACAGAGCAGACATTAATAATTTCTTGTAACAGTAGTAATGGTAGTAGTAAATTTCTGACATCACAACCAACAAGGTTGCTGGACAAATGGCTAGATTATGCAACACCACACCTGCCTCAGTTTACTATTACCAAACATTCAAAAAGATACTAAAACTAACCTTATTGTGCTTGAAGTAGGCTCGTCTGCGCATGGCAAAAAATTTTTTGCTGCAAAAGCTCTTGAGTTCTGAGCCCATGACTAGAGATAAGTGCTTAGAGCCCTCCTTCTGACACCACACGCATACAATCTGAACATTCTGCTGTTCCTCCACTGAGAGAGAGATAAAGAAAGAGATAGAGAGACAACTGTGGATTGAAAACTTGTGCATGTGGTGCTCAATATATGTTTTAGTGTCTATTTTGGAGGGTCACTGACTGTAAAACATTTGATCCACACCTGAAGAAGCTGGTTTGATAACTGACACTACAACCCATGTGCTGCTCAGGTCCTTTATGAGGGTAGATGGTGGTGATGAATTAAGGACTGGAAAGCCATTGGATTCCTTAACTCCATTTTTATCTGGTGCAGAGAAGCCAGATGTCAGCTTACCTTCCATTACAGTGGGCTTTTGGTGTGAATTCTCTGGGGTTGAAAAACACCTCAATGTGAATGCTGTTATACTGGCTAAGAGATCAACAGATAAGATAAGGTAGATAATTTACCAATGTTGATGTCAAAGTCGGTTGAATGAGCGAACAGGAGACGTAGATGCAGAATAAGTGATGTTTATTTAGACAAAGATCAAATG